>ML269912.1:5608-32039 GCA_005239495.1 Nicotiana undulata
CCCCCCCCCCCCCCCATCTCTTTATTTAATTCAGTTTAACAAAAGGGTTTAGATAATTTGGCGTCATTTGTAGGGATCTTCTAGCTAAAGTTTTAGTTTCCTCTAGATCCAAGTGTGGTGCTATTTCCCATCTGATGAAGTTTCATCCTTTCATTACTCTTGCAGACTTAAGAAACTTGCCGGTAAGCCTTTGAAACCACCAAACCAACTAAGGATAGATCCTCATACGAAATCGGAGTTATGTTTGATCTATACACGAGAACTACACTGTGAGTAGTAGCGGCTCTGGTACGATTGTGAGCGCAACCCGTCAGAGTAGGACTACGACCATTACGTACCAAGTGCACTCGTAGCCCCATTACCATATTGATGCCAGATACATCTATACCTTACACATATTGCCTTCTCTCTTACAATATGGAGTTATGCATGTTATGTAATTAACTGCTATAATATGCCCTGTTTGTATGTTTGTGGTACGACTTATGTACTCGTTGTCTTTGTGCGCCCGTGCCTGGGACGTATCGGGACTCGAACTCAAAATCCTAAGGGGCGAAGTAAGTCGTCCATCCATGAGGTGCCCGGGTTCAACCAGTGATGAAGCTAAACACAAAGCCGGTATCAGATCTGAAACTAGCGTCAGAGTATGGAACAAAATGAGTCGCCCTGCAGAGCGATTTTTCATTGCCAGTCAAGCCGAGAGGATTTTCCAGGGCCAAGGAGCGGAAATAGCAAATGAAGCGTGGTCGCTCCCCCTCTGCCTGCCAACCAACCAGTCAAGGTAACAAATGATTTCGTTTGTTTCTAACATGCTATTCCTTTTTTTATAAGGTGGAACAGAAACAGGGGCATTCCCCCAAATACACGAAGAGGGACAACCGACATACATGTCTTAAGTTTCTTCCTTCTCCACAAAGGTATTCCGACCCCTTCGGAAAACGGCACATCAAGAAAACGCCCCACGCCATACCATACCGCATATAACGGGCAAACGGTTTAGAATAATTCTACACCATAAAGAAAAAGTCCACATAGACTAGGACTGGGTTGCCAGCCCGAAAAACGTGCAAATTTCTCCAACATGTGCAGAACATAAGTGAACAAAACTCACCCGCGTACTCACCAAGGTGGTGCGGCGCCAACACAGCCAGTTAAATTCGATGAGTTACACTCGTACCCCGCCCGGATTAACCGAGGATTAAGATGTCTTGAAGCCTATATACTGAGTTCATCGCCCGACCCATTAACTATCTCTCCGGGCCGAGCAATAAAGGGACTAGATAGGTCGGGACTTCTCGAATATGTATGTACGAATTGAGAAAAGGCGTGTAAATATTCTCCAACGAATAAGTAAGTGGAGCAACATAAAGAGTTCATGCGCAACTCCACCAAGCTCACACCGCACCAAGGCAGGAAACGCACATTCGACCTCGCTCAAATTTACAAGTTAAATTCGACCTGGCTCAAACTCCAGCCCACGCGGCCCCCGGTTATCACCAATTAAACAAGTCAAAATTCGACCTTGCTTGAATCACAAGTCAAATTCCGACCTCGCTCAAATTACAAGTCAAATTTCGACCTTGATAATCTTAACGCCAATACCACATAAGAGGGGGGCGGGGTGATTTGTGTGGTGTCCAATTTTCGCTTGCACTAGTTATAGAAGGACCATGTTCTTCTATGTGTTCCAACCTCGACTGTTAGCGAAATAATAAACACAGAAAATAAAGAACACAGAGATTTTTACGTGGAAAACACCTGGCTCAAAAGGTGAAAAAACCACGACCTACTTCCCAGTAGGATTTTCCCAAAACTCTTTACTAAATTAGTGAGTCAAACAGTATTTACAAAAACTATTTTGTAAACCTAGGATTACCTCTAATCCCTTTGTAGCAAACTAGCCTCTAGCTATTTGCGACAAACTCCAAGTTAACTATAACTTGAAACACGCAGTACCTATTACAGACGCTTTTAGATAAAGCTGAAAAGGTACAAGTTGAAATCACCTACTACAAGTAAACTAGACTAAAAGACAACAGTTGGAACTGGTTCTTCTAGCTGGTTCAAGTAGCTTCAAAGTCGCACACTTAAATCTCACACGAACTGCTTGCAGAATTGGCTTGTTAATTTTGCTCTCAATTCTTTCTTAACTTCTGCTTTTGTGCGTCCCTGTACAATAAGAACAATCTGCAATATATAGGATTAGTAGACAAGAGATTTACTAGAGTTCTAATGCTACTTTTCCTTGGTGGAAGAGTTCTAGTTAATCTCAACTCCTTAAATCCTTCCTTATCTTTGATTCCGTTCTTACTAAATAAGGAGTCCTTCTCCTTATCATTTTGCAATCTTTTCGATCAGGAGATATCTCTTATTTTTTTAGATTTCGTTTATTTCCTGCATGTGCACCTCACGTGTCTATGTCTCCCAGTGATGACCTGGTTCATCTTTGAGTTCCTTTGTCAATCTTCAAAAACATTCAATTTCTTGGGCCAACAAATTCCCCATTTTTGATGATGACAAACTCTGTGAGTCCATAAGATTAGGCATGTATCCAACTTAATCCAACATTGACACATTTTAGAGTATTAAGCATTTATCACAAAAGAACCAGGTTCATTAGGTTATAAATATCACATGTTCAGAGTAGCACATAACCATTCTTCCCCCCTTTTGACATCATCGAAAAGTTGAAAAAATTATGAAGATCCCAGATATTTAAGAATTACTCATGGCCACTGGGGCAATTGCAAGTGCAATCATGGATTAATCATCAACAGTGAACTAATAATTCAAACTATCAAAGAAAACGAAACAACAGTAAGAGCAAAAATAGCAGATTTCATTGATAGAAAATATTGTTCATCCACAATCCACCAAAAAGAAATAAAAACAGTTAAAACCATGAGCAAAAACAAGAAAAGTTCCTAATCTGGGTCGCTGAAGTACTATGGCAGGCTAGGCTACTAAGGTTGGGAGGGGGTGGAGGCTTGGTTTTTGGCTTGGAGAAGAGATAGCATATCTCGAAGAATTTCTTCATTCTTCTCCTTTTCTTTTGCAAGCTTAGTTCTGAGAGCATCCCTCTCAGATTCAACCTCTGCCAGACGGTTCTTCAGCCGAAGTATTTCTGCATCCTTCGCCCCATTCTGCTGCACAAGGGATCTGACTTTGCTGTTCACAGGTGTCCTCCTAGATGAACCAGGTTCATTGGCAGTGACATTTACCTCATAGTCACAAGCCAGAAGAGTATTTATGCCAAAGTGATCCTTGCTTATGGCCATCTCTGCTTTCTTGAAAGACACATTGTAGTGAACAAGTACAGAAGTGAGTATGAAGCCATATGGAATGGCATGGGCATTGGAGCCATTAACAACTCTGTCCAGCAACTGAATGATGAACCAAGTCCAATTTATCTGCCGCCTACTATCCAGGCACTCCATCAGAACTAAATCCATGTAGTTAGCAATGTGCCTCCTTTCCTGGCGTGGCAGTACACACTTGTTGATAAACTCAAATATCACTTTGTATGGGGGCTTCATCTCACTCATGTAGACTTCCTTAGGTTCAACCTCCTCCTCATTGTCGCAGAATTTCCTTATGATCACCAGAGCAGTTGGAACGGCATCTAGACTTGGCCATTTTTGCCTAGTATAGTCATCATAGCCTTCAGATGGAATGCCAAGGATTTCTCCTAATTCTTTGGCATCAAAAGAAACTTTTACCCCCTTCACTTGGCTAGTGACTCTGCCATCCTTGATCACAACGTTGGCCATGAATTCTACTATCTCATTTCTGGCCAATCGCCCATCCCTTCAATTCCAGCTTCTCCAACAACAGGATCATGCCTGCTTCTTCCAAATCTTTCAACAACCTCCCCTTCAGAATTGTGCGCTTCCCAAATTTTGTCACTTTGTCCTTCTCTCCATCAGACTCAACTGCCTCTTCATCAGTCCAGTCATCTTTATCAACAATTCGCACTTTCTTGGGTTTCACTGTAGACCTAGTTCTCTTGGCTACGGTTGAGGGTTCAACAGACACATATGCAGACTTCTTTGAGGAAGTCTTGGCTTTATTTGGTTTTGGGATCTGAATCTCAACCTCTTCCATTATTTCACCTTGATGGACCAGGTCCATCTCATCAATTTCAACAGCCTCTACAGGCTCAACAATCTTCTCCTTTCCCTTTTCAACCATTTTTCTTTTACTCTCTTCCAAGGCTTTTTGTAACTCTCTCTTTTTCTTTCTCAATTTTATTTTACCACCTCTTCTTCTTGTTTCCGGCACCTCCACATCTATCACATACTCACCAACCTCAGAATCAGCTTCAGACACATTTTTTGGTACAGAGGCTACCTGTTCAGAATCAGAGGATTTTGCTGCTTCCTCCTCAGTCGCTGACTTGAAGGAGTCATTAGAGTTTTCTGATTCTTGAGCATGACTGGCTTGAAGTTTGGCATTAAATTTTCTTGCTAGAGAACCTGTAGCCACTGTTTTTCTTGAAGCATTTTAACCCTCATTTTTCTGGGTTCTGGGTTAGGGCTAGGTTGAGGAATGATGGGATTGGATTGAGACGGTGTATGATTTGGTTGAGGAGTGGTGGTACTGGATTGAGACGGGGTGGGACTTGGCTGTGAAGGTGTATTACTGTATTGAGGTGTGGAGGAAGAGGTCGAAGATGGGGTAGTAGGTGGAGGAGTTCCAGGGATAAGACATTGTTGATTTTGGTTGAATATGAAAGAGGAAAATCTGGATTGAGATTGAGAGCAAAGAAAAATGGAAGGGTTTCGACGGTTGTAGAGTTGATGAAGGCTTACAGAAGTGATGATGAGGAGTTTTAAAGGGGATGGGTAATTAATACATAACGACAGCTTTTAGGGTCAAATAGAAGTCTAATCACTTCTGCAATTAGTCAGTTAGAAGTGACGGTTACAACTTCCCTATGTTCTGCGATTTAATTTGATGGGATTCTTAGTGTAGACGGAACTGGTTCAAAAATAGGGTAAAGGATAGATTTTGAAAAGATCTTGTTTGGGTAGAGTTATGCTCATGATTAACAATTAATATTTCAAAGTGTGTATAGTGGAGAACACATACCTCACCTTTAAGATGAACCAGGTCCATCATCTAACAATACTCTTGATCAAGCCTCAATTTTCAACAATCTATATATTTATATAAAAGAGGGTTCAAAACCAGTGAGGTGGCACGTCTCTTTGATTAGAATGACCATTTATCTAATTTCTCAGTTTTTGGCATTTAAAAATTATAAAAATATTTATTAATTCAAAAAGAAAAACTTCAAGAGTCGCTTCCTTCCCAAAAGAACACCCTTCGTCAATTGTCGTCTCCTTCCCCTTCTTGTTTCCAATCTCATCGTCATCGGTTACATACTTTCTATTCTTGATCCATCGGACATATCTCTGACCCAAGTCGTTAATTTTGTTCATGCCATTGAGCTCTCTGTTATATCACTCCATCGCGCCCTTCCAAATCATCTTTCTGACTGTTCGGAATCACGGTATTTTGAGTTCCTTTGAATGCAAGGTAATTTCGTTTCTCTTCTATCTTCGTGATTCATGTACAATATTGATAGTTTTCTATCTATTTGGATTTAAGATCTAATCATTCTTATTAGTATGCACGTAATTATAACGAATGACCGAGAACATGATATGATTATTAGCTAAATTTAATGAGAGAGAGAGAGAGAAGCATTAATGACTAAAATCAAAACAAACTTTTACTGATATTAGAGAAGACACAAACTTTTGTCGAAGGCAAAGAGGCAAAGAGTGAAATCCCTCATCAATTGTAATGCTGCGAGTCACAATAACAGTAACATTTCCCTACCCACATACATTAATATTGTGAAGACATAACACTGCCTTCGTTATATAAAAACTATTGTTTACAAATAAGTATTCCAAAATTTATGTCCTCAAGTTGCAAACACATGACGTTTTTTTTTCTTTCCAGTTTGCGACATTCACTGTATTATGTAGTTTTAAGAATATTTAATTGATTATATTTATTTGTTAATGTCGTGCTTTCGAGTAACTAGGTGTATAATTGAAATTGTTAGAAGTTTCAATATTGCTGATTTTGTTAGCCTTAACCGATCCAAAAATAGTCAACCCCTTTCAATTGGTAAAAGCAGAATTATTTCTTTTTCTGCCTAGCTTTTGCTTTAATTAATTCATAACTGATGTCATTCATAATTGATATATTGTTGTGTTTACTTGATAATTGTTATAATGAATGGGAAGAATTTACGTAAAATGAAGACAAATATGCCTCACTGATGTAGAAATAGCTAGCAGGATCTCTGCTTGAGTTCTCAAAATTGCAAGAAGCATTCTTATTTTTGGTTTCTATTTAAGAAAGGTTTGATCTTTTGCTTTCTTTAGCGTTTAAATGATTGTACTTGTATATCTATACTCTTTCTGTTTCAATTTAGATGATATACTTTTCTTATTAGTCCGTTCCAAAAAAAAAATGAATGACACATTTCTATAATTGAAAATAATTCAACTTTAAACTCTTCAATTTACTTATTTTACCTTTAATAAGAAGTTTCTATAGCATGGGCGGGCACGGGCGGTCTGGTGTCCGAGCCGATTGGTCAGACGACGACTACTTCACTTATTATTTTAGTATTAGCCGCCTATCCCGGAATGGAATGGGATGGAATAGAAAGAACGCGAAGCGCTAGCGCTACAAGGTCGGTTTTTTTGGGGGGATAGGCTTGTGAAGAAGCAAGCTTATCCCCGCCCCGACCGGCAGCTGCTAGGTTCACAAAAATATCATGGCCCCACAAAGCTTTTTACCCCTTAAGATTTTAAGATCACATAGTTCAAAAGTCTTCCTTTTTTTTTCTTAAACTCCGTTATGAGTCAAACTACTTCACCTAAATTGAAACAGAGGGAGTACGTTTTTACCTGCTTTACCATCCTGTGTGTAAAAGTATTCATATTGAAATCATTTTTAATGTTAATACAATCTGCGCAAGTTACACATCTGCTTTTGATTCTACTATTTAAAAATTAGACAATCGTCTACTTGATTGTTCATTTAAAAGAAAATTACCCTTTTAATAGCAGTTGAACGATATTCAGTTGAATTCATATAGTACAATTTTGGCCAACTTACACCATCTGCTTCTGGTTATGCTATTTGAACGCTAGACGAACGTCAGCTTGATTGTTCAAAGAGAAGAGGACTACCTTCTCTGCATGGGACACACTAAATAAGCACAATGTCATCATCTAATGGTCAGTTCAGTGCTTGATGTGTTTTACCTTTTGGAATCATATTAAACATGCTTTAGCTTTACTTCAACAATGAAAAGATACTGGGAAATGGCTACCTGCTAGTATTAAATTTCATATATAGTTCAAATTATTTCAATGTAAAGTTTTACCTCCGAGTTGATTATATTGCTTCTATAAATCTATTCCCTGGCCAAAGATGTGTGCTGTTATTAATAAGTAGAGAATGTATGTCCAGTTGCTGTAATTGTATCTATGGTTTATGTAATATAATAGGACATTTGTTACAGTTTGCTGCCATAAGTGTCTTAAGTTGGAGTAAATGAGTTGCTACATTGAAAATGTTAAGGCTTTATGGAGCAGTGAAGTTCAACATTTGGAGCCTCAATCATGCTTTCTTATTTCTCTTTTGTAGACCGAATGTAGCTCCATGTAAAAATAGTCACTCAGAATATCAGAATTAAAAGACAATTTAATGCCACAAAATAGATGGAAAAAGGAGCAAGTTTTTAAGATAATTCCATCAGACAACTAAATTTGACCTCATTAACCGCATATGTACAAACGTGAAAAAGATGTCATTAATGAAGGTTTATCTTGAAACACATAATCAACTTTTCCTTAGGATCATTAATGCGTTTGACTTGAATATATATGGAGCACAATTTACACAGTTTCAAAGAAGACGGTAAACAAACAGGGAAGGTTCTATTAAAGCATGATATCATCTGTATTGAAGTCATTAGAAAGAATCGTATTAGATGTAATAGATGATCAACAAGTTCAACAATATAGAGAGAAGAGAGAAAACAACACACATCAGAGAAACAACTTCTATAGAAAAAGAACTACAAAAGCCCCATGCCCACATTACAAATAGGGTAACCAGCAAGCAAAAAGTGTGGGAAAATATCTTGACACTGTCTATTAAGCCGGCAAATCAATTTTCCTACATTCGAAATACTCATGGAATAATTGCAAAGTAGTCACAAATTTATCTTATAAGTGAATTTCTTTCTCTTCTTTTTTTAAACTTCCAAAGATCACTTCTTTTATTCAAGGCAATTTAAACTCTAGAAAATTTGTGAATCTTTTTTGTAAAAATTGCACGGGGCACTCTATTTGGTCGCACTCATTTAACCTATACTCATATTTTTAAAATTCTTTAACTTATACCCTAATTTTGACAACTTTAGACGCCTCATTTTCTTCCTCCTTACCCATGCACTCCTTTCTTCCTCCTCTTCTTTTCATCTTCTTCTTTTCTCTCTCAAACACATGAGACTTTGTATAAGTACTATTGATTGGATATGAAGCATACAGTTTTGTCTATCATTATTTCGATGGTGAATGGTAGAGGTTGTGATAAAGCAATTTGCAACGAATTGCTTCTTTGGCTGCTTGGTAGTCTAATGAGGATTTCATTAAGGCTGCTCGGTAAAATCCTGAACTTTAATACTGAATTTGGCTTAAGTTATATTTTAAAGTCATCTAACTTCAAAGAAAGATAGAACAGAACTTTAGCTCCTAAAATGCTGAAATGCTGAAGTTCAGCAAATACAAAACAAAAACTTCAGCTCCTAAAATGCTGAAGTTCAGCAAATACAAAACAAAAACTTCAGCTCCTAGAATGCTGAAGTTCAGCAATTATAAAACAAAAACTTCAGCCGAAACATGATGTAGTTTTATTAAGCTGAAGTTTGTCATTGCAATATTAACTGAAGTTTGTGTGATTGCCTTTGCAAGTCAAGCCCAATTTCAGGCAAAAATATCTGAAGGTTTGCTTTGATAATGCTACACTTCATGCAAAAATTCTGAAGTTCAAACTTCAGACATAATTTTTTGCTACTTCAGGCTCGTATGTCTGAAGTTACCCGAAAAAAGGATACGCTTGTAATTTTTTGTGCAAAACAAATATAAGTTAAAAGGTGACTCAAAAACTAAGTTTAGATGCAAATTCCCCCTTTTTTTAACCCCTTGGTGGGATACGAGATGATTAAGACACAAGAAGGAAGTTTTTAATATGGTTCTTATGACTATAAGGGTACAAAATATACAGCCAACTATTAAACTACTGTTGAACAATGATGAAGGATACCATGACCTGGTCCACACTGAATGTTGTATATTTGGACGTTACCGAGTAATCTACGGTCGAAATGCAATCATTTCCCGATCAAAAGGCTAAAATAAGTCGTTCATGATTGCGCGAAGCACGAGCGAATTAGCTAGTAGAGAAAATAATAGTAACCAGTGAGTCATATCAAAACATGACAAAATAGTATGCTATTTACATCATGAGACTGAGTAATAGTTAATCTGATTATTTACACAAATTTCAGATTTCTAACCAAAAATTATTTTTTCATTTTTTTTCATGTACATTCTGAAATGGTTCAATTAGGTGATCTTAAAGATCCCTAACTCTAACCTGTTCCTTTCAAAATTCTCTCTACTTAGTTCTTTTGTAAAGATGTCAGCAATCTGTTTATCAGTAGCACAAAATTCAATAGAGACCAATCCCTTCTCATAATTATCCCTTAAAAAATGGTGTCTAACATCTATGTGCTTTGTTCTTTTATGATGAACGGGGTTCTTTGTCATACTGATAGCACTAGTGTTGTCACAAAAGATAGGGATACACCCAACATCGATTTCAAAATCCATCAATTGTTGTTTAATCCATAATAGTTGAGCACAACATGAGGCTGCATCCACATACTCAGCCTTAGCAGTAGATAGAGCCACAAAATTCTGCTTTTTAATGACCCAAGACACGAGACATAAGCCCAGAAAATGTGCCATGCCTGAGGTGCTCTTTCTATCCACTAGAAAACATGCATAGTCAGCATCAACATATCCCACAAGATTAAAGTTACTACCTTTTGGATACCAAAGACATAGATTAGTGGTGCCCTTTAGGTATCTCATGATTCTCTTTACTGCAGTTAAGTGGGATTCTTTTGGATTAGCCTGAAATCTTGCACAAAGTCCTACACTGAAAACAATGTCAAGTCTACTAGCATTGAGATACAACAACGAACCAATCATTACCCTATACAACTTTTGATCAACGGATGAACCAGGTTCAATCTACATCTAGTTTTGTGGCTTTTGCAATAGGAGTGTCAATTTCTTTGGAATCTTCCATTTTAAACCTTTTAAGCAACTCTTTCACATACTTTTGCTGATGGATCATAGTTCTATTTGAATTTTGTTTAATTTGTAAGCCTAAAAAGAAATTAAGCTCACCCATCATGCTCATTTCAAATTCACTCCCCATTAGTTTAGCAAATTCTTTACTTAGCTTTTCAGTAGTTGCTCCAAAGATTATGTCATCTACATATATATGAACTACCAAGATATCTTTACCTTTTTCCTTCAAGAATAAAGTACTATCAATTTTACCTCTCTTGTAGTCATGATCAAGCAAGAACTTTGACAACATTTCATACCATGCTCTGGGAGCTTGCTTGAGTCCATACAATGTTTTGTCAAGTTTGTACACATGATCAGGATTCTCCTTGTTCTCAAACCCCGGAGGTTACTTGACAAACACTTATTCCTTTAGATAGCCATTTAGGAAAGCACTTTTTACATCCATCTGGTGAAGGGTGAACTCCATGTAAGAAACAAAGGCTACGAGGACTCTTATTGCTTCCAATCTTGCCACTGGAGCAAAAGTTTCATCATAGTATATGTCTTCCTCCTGACTATACCTTGAACCACCAATCTTGCCTTGTTTCTTGTAACTGTTCCATCTTCATCAAGTTTGTTTCTGAATACCCACTTTGTGCCAGTTACTGATCTATCCAAGGGTCTTGGTACCAGATGACAAACTTGACTCCTTTCAAATTGGTTGAGTTCATCTTGCATTGCATTTACCCAGTCTACATCCTGCAAAGCCTCAGCAACAGTTTTAGGTTCAATAAGAGATATGAAAGCATCAAAAGCACAAAGATTCTTCAAAGAAGATCTGGTTTTGATTCCAGAGGTTGGATCAGTGGTAATGTTCTCAATAGGGTGAGAACTTTGATATATGTATGGTTTCACAACCAACTGGTTACTCCTTGAAGTTCCATCAATGCCTTGTTGTTGTGGAACAGAATTAGGAACAGGTTCCAATGAGGTTTGGAAGTTAGTTTGTTGTTCAGTTCCCCCTATCATGTTTCCCGGGGGGATGAACCTGTTTCATCACCTGTTCCTTCCTCCGGAGTTACTCCAGTTTGGACTGAGTTTCTGACCAGCCCAATTTCTTCTTCCTCTTGTTCCTGTCTCTCAGAAAGAATGTTAGTTTCATCAAAAACCACATGTACACTTTCTTCAACACACATAGTTCTTTTGTTATAAACTTTATAAGCCTTAATATGTGAAGAATATCTCAAGAATACCCCCTCATCACTTCTGGGGTCAAACTTACCTAGGAAGTCTTTACCATTGTTGTGCACAAAGCACTTGCAACCAAAATCCCTAAGGTGGGATATATTGGGCTTTCTACCTTTAAGTAACTCATAGGGAGTCTTCTCTACAAGTGGTCTAGTCATGCACTTATTTATGATATAGCATGCAGTATTAATAGCTTCTGCCCAGAAGCTATAAGGTAGTTTACCAGAAAGAAGCCATATCATCAAATGTACTATTCTTTCTTTCAACCACTCCATTTTGTTGTGGGATTCTAGGAGCAGAAAAATTGTGATCTATGCCATGCTCATCACAAAATTCAACAAGTTTAGCATTTTCAAATTCAGTGCCATGATCAGACCTAATTGATGCAAGTTAATTTCCTAATTGTTTTTGAACTTTTCTAACAAAAGAGGTAAACATGTCAAATGCCTTATCTTTAGATGTTAGAAACAATGTCCAGGTAAATCTAGAATAGTCATCAACAAGCACCATAACATATCTCTTACCAGCCCTGCTTAATGTTCTCATAGGACCACAAAGATCCATATGGACCAGTTCCATCGTTCTAGTGGTACTTACCACTTTCTTGCTTTTAAAAGAGTATCTTACCTGCTTCCCCCTTGCACAAGTCTCACAAAATTTATCTTCCTTGAACTTAATGTTAGGCAGACCTATCACTAAGTCCTTGGAGACTAATTTGTTGAGTTGACTCAGACTTGCATGTCCGAGTCTCTTATGCCAAAGGAGGGGATCACTGTCCAGCACACTTAAGCATGTTAATTCATTTTCTGACAGTGTGGACAGATCTATGATGTATATATTGTTCACTCTTTTTCCCTGCAAAACAATCTTGTCAGTGATAAAATTTATTACAAAACATTTTGTAGAGGTGAATGCTACCAAGTTACCTCTGTCACACAGTTGTGACACACTGATTATGCTATATTTCAAGCCATCTATCAAGTAAACATTCTCAATCGAACGTGTTTCATCCTTATCTACCTTACCAACCCCAATGATTTCACCTTTCTTTCCATTTCCAAAGGAGACATTTCCTCATTTGAGGCCCTCAAGTGAAAGGAATTGGTCTTTGTTGCCAGTCATGTGTTTTGAGCAACCATTATCCATGTACCATATTTGGCTACTTATTTTCACTTGAACCTAAAAAAAAAATCAGGGGTTAGTCTTAGGAACCTAAACTAGTTTGGGTCCCTTTCTATAAGCAAAAGGATGAATTAAATTATTTTTAGCCCAATTTGGTAACCAATTTTTCCCTCGAACAAAACTTTTGTTCTTTTGACTGGCCTGCACTTTTGCATTACATTCATTTTTGTAGTGACCAGTCTTACCACAGTGGGTACAAATTTTGTTCTCATAAAGGGTGAGGTACTTGCTTTTAGGATCCTATTTAGGCAGCTGACCCCGAAAGCCAAGTCCTCTCCTATTGCTACTATGATGTTCCTGTAGCCATGTCAAAGCATCAGAAGATCTGTTCCATTTACAAGTTATGTCTAGTTCATGCTTGACCTTATAAGTTCCTCCTTCAACACTCTTATATGTTCATCCTTCCTGTACAACTCATCTTTTAATTTGCCTATATTTTCTTCTAAGGTGAGTTGAGAGTTGTCAACTGTCTTCTTACTAGTTCCTAGTTTCAGTTTTAGGTTTTCAGATTTTAACTCTAGGACATTTGTTTCAAGTGGATGAACCTGGTTCTTCAGAGCAGTATTTTCAGTCACAGTCTCACCGACTCTGAGTTCCAGGTTTTTACACTTTGCTTTTAAAATTACACACTCCTTAGACATCTGTTCCTTTTCCTTATTAATTACTTCAGATTCATCAATAAAGTCTAGCAATAATTCAGAGAGTTTTTCTTTGGACAAGAACTTAATCTTGTCTTTGAGATGAAATATACTTACCTCAGATTCCTCATGTGATTCTCATCTTATTCTCCAATTTCCATAAGTGCTTGGCATCTCCATCTTCATCATATGACTCCTCATCTGAACTTTCTCCCCAAGCAGCAACCATAACCTTTGTTGATACTTTGTTCTTCTTGGGATGAACATGTTCCTTCTTCCAGTTCCTTCATTCAGACCTTTTCTTTTTCTATTCAACTTCCCACTGAGGACAGTTCTTGATGTGATGATCAGTCTTCCCACATTTATAGTAGCCCTCATTAGTCATTTTTTTCGGTACCCTTGCCTTGTTGTAGTTTCCACCTCTTGAGGAGCCCTTTCATCTCATAACATATTTCTAGAAATCCTTAGTGATCATAGTCATTTCATCTTCCTCCAGATCTACTCCTTCAGTGATTCTTAGTTCCAGACCCCTTTCCTTCTTGGGAGCACCCATCTTCATTGTCTACCTTCTAAGTTCATAGGCAGTGATATTCCAATTAGCTCATCCAGTTTGAGAGTTGCAATGTTCGTGGATTCTTGAATTGCAATGATCTTGCTCTCCCAAGAGACTGGAAGAACCCTTGTCAAAATCTTCTCAACCTTGTCTTCCTCAAAAAGAGTCCTTCCAAGAGATTTCAGTTCATTAGTCAATATAGTGAACCTAGTGTACATCTCTTGAATAGTCTCTCCTTCTTTCATAGAGAAATTCTCATATAGAGAATATAGTAGAGTACCTATGGATCTCTTCACTTGAGCAGTTCCTTCATGAGCCACTTGCAAAGTGTCCCAAATTTCCTTGGCAGTAGTACAACTTTGAATTCTGTTGTACTCATCTGGACCAAGTCCACACACAAGCCACTTCTTGGCCTTAGCATTCTTCTCCCACTTTCTCCAATCATCAGCAGTGCAGTCAACTTTTGTATTTGGCACGTCTACTCCTTCAGCATTCTTCTTCATGGTGGCCAAAGGACCATCAGTAACTATGTCCCACAACTCATAGTCGTCATCAATTATATGATCTCTCATCCTGTTCTTCCACCAGGAGTAGTACTAGACATTGAAGAGTGGAGGGCTAGCAGTTGATTGTCCTTCCTAGTTCCTAGGTGGTGCACTCATCTTGATTTTTTCCTAAGGTGTTAGCCTTTTCAAGGATAACTTGCTCTGATACCAATTGATGTTCTTAACATCAATACCACACAAGAACGACAGGGGTGATTTGTGTGGTGTCCAATTTTCGCGTGCACTAGTTATATAAGGATCAGGTTCTTCTATGTGTTCCAACCTCGATTGTTTGCGAAATAATAAATACAAAAAATAAATAACACAAAGATTTTTACGTAGAAAACACATGGCTCAAAAGTTGAAAAAACCACGACCTACTTCCCAGTAGGATTTTCCCAAAACTCTTTACTAAATTACTGAGCCAAACAATATTTACAAAAACTCTTTTGTAAAGCTGGGATTACTTCTAATCCCTTTGTAGCAAACTAGCCTCTAGCTATTTGCGACAAACTCCAAGTTAGCTATAACTTGAAACACACAGTACCTATTACAAACACTTCTAGATAAAGCTGAAAAGGTACAAGTTGAAATCACCTACTACAAGTAAACTAGACTAAAAGGCAACAGTTGGAACTGGTTCTTCTAGCTGGTTCAAGTAGCTTCAGAGTCGTACACTTAAATCTCACACGAACTGCTTGCATAATTGGCTTGTTAATTTTGCTCTCAATTCTTGCTTAACTTTTGCTTTTGTGTGTCCTTGTACAATAAGAACAATATGCAATATATAGGATAGTAGACAAGAGATTTACTAGAGTTCTAATGCTACTCTTCCTTGGTGGAAGAGTTCTAGTTAATCTCACTCCTTAAATCCTTCCTTATCTTTGATTCCGTTCTTACTGAATAAGGAGTCCTTCTCCTTATCATTTTGCAATCTTTTTTATCAGGAGATATCTCTTATTTTTCCATATTTCGTTTATCTCATGTATGTGCACCTCACATGCCTTTAACTCTGCTTGTGTCTATGTATCGCAGTGATGGACCTGGTTCATCTTTGAGTTTCTTTGTCAATCTTCAAAACTATTCAATTTCTTGGGCCAACATACCTCGTTCGAATTAATTATAGGTCAAGATTCGGCCTCGCTCGAATTACAAGCCAAGTCCGACCTCGCTCGAGGTGCAGGTCAAATTCAACCTCGTTCGAACTAATTACGAGTTATATCCAACCTCGTTCAAATTTGCAGCAAGCTAAATTCAACCTGGCTCGAGTTTACAACTAAAAAGCGGTAACTTGTTACGAGAGAAGCCAAAAGATTAAAAAAAAAGAGACAAAGGCGTACAACAAAGTACAAATCAATTACTCTATCCACAGGAGAAATAACATCTTACAAAAGGCCAAAAGAAGACCCCTACAAAAAAAAAAGAACAAGCACAAGAAAAAACTAAGTACAAAAAAACACAAAGGCTTCACTCAGCACTATCCTCGTCCACGCCATCACCCCTCTCCCTACTCGGTCCGACGGCTTCACTCCACAATCGCCTTCTCCATCAGCACTTTCGTCATCAAAAGTAATCCCGTCTTCGGCCTCATCATCTTCATCGGCCTCCGGTGTCGCAGGGTCATAGCTGCAGACAATACGGGCCTTCTCATTTAACATATATATCTCATTTAACATCACAAGTTCAAAAATCTTCTCTCTTTTCTTTAAATGCGCGCCAAGTCAAATGTTCCCATAAATTGAAACGAAGAAATTATATGAAATGATCATATTTAAATTCACTAGTATACCGCGCGGGCAATTTTACTAGTTAAGAATACTTGTCATGTAATATGATAATGATTTTTATTTTGTAAAAAGTTATTTTTTCCAACAGAAAACTATTACTGAAATAAAACTTTTCTTCTGTTCTTTGGTCAACAAACTCTTTTCTCTTCACTCGCATTGTGCACATAAGCCATTTGTCTCTTTCTCTCTCTCTCTCTCTCTCTCGATCTCGATCTCGAATCTTCTTCGATTATTTCAAAGCCATTTTCAACTTCTCAGTTAAACCCCATACACCTCTCAACCTGCAGAGATAAGCTCCGAGAAATATTAATTATTGTGAAGAAGATTAATTCTTTGGTAAGATATCTACTTGTTACATATCTCTTCTTGTCAAATCACAGTTGATTAATACTTGTAAAGTTTTGAATTTCTGAGAGAAGCTATCTAATTGTGATTTTTTCTTAATGGGTTCTTGTATAGATTTGATTTTTATAAAAAGTTTCTTATGATTATTACCTGTAAATTGTTGGATTTCTGAGAGAGGCTATTTTCATTATGAGTTTTTCTTAGTTGGGTTTTATAAAGATTTGATTTTTCTTTTGTTTTTTTAAGCCCCGGTGTTTCTAATACAATTTTTTTGCAGCTGCTTAATTTAGAGGAAAATCTGGTTGTTTTCACATTGGAGTGAAGGGCACTTTGAATAATGGCTGAAGTAGAAGAGGAGGAGCAGCAGCAGAAATTATCAGTAGGTAAATTCATTAATCTATGCTTTCATCTTCTTCTCAGCTTAAGATAATAATATCATTTATGGAGTGTTGACATATATCATAATTTTGTTGGCTTCTTGATAACTAATTTAGTAAATGTAGAGGTGAAAATGAAGTAAATTTCAGACTTTGATGCATTGAAATGATGATGCTGGGTTGACTTCTGTTACAGAGTTATGTGCATTTTGATATTTCAGTATTCTTTTGACAAGAGTGGATTGCTCTAGTGGTAAGCACCCTCCACTTCCAACCAAGAGGTTGTGAGTTCGAGTCACCCAAGAGCAAGGTGGGGAGTTCTTGGAAGGAAGGATGCCGAGGGTCTATTGGAAACAGCCTCTCTACCCTAGGGTAGGGGTAAGGTCCGCGTACACACTACCCTCCCCAGACCCCACTAGTGGGATTATACTGGGTTGTTGTTGTTGTTGTAGTATTCTTTTGATAGATGGATAAGAGTTTTCCAGCTACTTCTTGGACGGTGATTTTCGAAACTTGAAATTTGGAGGACATTTGGAAGTTGCTAGTAACTTGTCATACTTGATAACCTTTTTTCTTCTTCTAAGTATTTCATTGCAAATGGAAGTAATGTCCTGTGAAGATCAAATGATTTCACCCTAAATACTGTAATTTTGTTTTTGTCATCTTTAGTTCCTCCTGCACCTTTATTTTGTAATCATGCAAGTTGTCTTAACTAGTGTCTTTAGCCGTATATCATGCGGTAAAGGATTGGGATCATGGTGTGTGAACAGTATTACTTTTGTACTTAGGATTGAAAGTGATGTTTGTTTATCACAAGTTGGTTGCCTTACTGAACAAATGCCTCTTCTTTTTGTATCAATGCTGAACTAATTGTTAAACTGAAGGCTGTTCTTTCAGGAGAAGTTAGACCTAAAGTCTTAAACTACTTCGTTATACTTGTTTCTTAAGAAGGTTTGTTTACCAAATTAAATTCAATGCAGATCAGGGTGGTACTGACGAAATCATCACTGAAGGCGCTTCAGTTGTTCATGGAGAACCTCCACAGGATGATACTGGGCCACCAAAAGTTGATTCAGAAGTGGAAGTCCTCCATGAAAAAGTAACCAAGCAGATCATTAAAGAAGGTCATGGTCAGAAGCCAACGAAATACGCAACATGCTTCTGTAAGTCAAAGCTAAGATTGTTTGTTGTTTGTTTGTTTTTTCTCCTTCCTTCCCTGTCCTAACTTCTGGTTTCAGAAACAGTAAAATCCTATTATATTTTGACTGGTGAGAGTGAGCAGTATCTCTTTTGATAAATCTATTTGATTTAATCGTTCAGGCCCAAGTATGTTCTCTCCTCTGCTGAAACATGTTATCTTGTTTTCCTAAATAATTTTTCTCCCAGTGCAAGTTGTTGCGTTCTTCTTCTTATGCATGTTTACGAAATATATATGCCTGCTTTTTTATTTTAAATGGTTCTCTGAGTGGATCAAACTCATGCTTATCTTTTTCTCTTTGGTCAAGTATTTTTGAACCATCTCCTAATTCCTTCTTTTGATGCTCCGTTCTTATTTTATGACAATAAAGTATCTCTATTCTGTGATAAAACATTGTCATGCATGATTTCACATCTATTGTTTCCAAACAAAAAGGGGCCCTTTTTCTTCTTGTGGTGGGATATGAGGGTGTTTGGCTAAGTTTATAAGCTGGTCAAACTGGCTTATAAGCACTTTTTGGCTTATCTACGCGTTTGGTAAAAATTAAAAGTGCTTATAAGTTAAATGCTTATAAGCCAAAAGTCACAAGTTGGTCTCCCCCAACTTATCAAATTTCAGCTTATAAGCACTTTAGGTTTGACAAAAATATTTACTATTCTATCCCTAAAATACTTCCTTTTAAAACAAAACTCTTCGTATGGTTTTACTCTATCCCAGTTCGTCAATACATATTAAGTGCTTGTTTCTTCTCTACAAACACTGTGTGCGTCATTTAAGGTTTTTTCTTTACTTTTGTTAATTTATACTCCACCCCTTCTAATTTATGATTGTATACTTATCATAACATAAATTATATTTATAAAAAAAGATATTATCTAATGTTTTTATAATTAAAATAACATGATAAATAGGTAGAATCTAAAATTTTGAAGAAAATAACGTTTTTAGTAGTGTAAATTGTTATAAGGTCATTTAAGTCATTTTAACATAAAAAGAGCTTATCAATACTTTTTAATCAAACAATTTCAGCTGTTTATTATTAATTTCAGCACTCTGGGGAGGGTAGTGTGTACGCAGACCTTACCCCTACCCTAGGGTAGAGAAGCTGTTTCCAATAGACCCTCGGCATCCTTCCCTCCAAGAACTCTCCACCTTGCTCTTGGGGTGACTCGAACTCACATCCCCTGGTTGGAAGTGGAGGGTACTTACTATCAGAGCAACCCACCTTGTCTCGTGGGACTATCCCTCAACATAACATAAATATCAATGATATCAAAAAAGCTGAATAAGTAACATCATTGTTTGTTTTGCGGAGAACTTATAAACGGACTATAAGGCAAGAGCTGTAATATAGTGGAAAATCATCAATAGATTATTTCTGTTTGTTATCAACCTTTTTGGGACTGAGGCGTAATTGTTATTGTTGTACTATCGGGCAAAATGTATATGATTAAATTGGAGAAAAAATCCTAACAATTTGTTTGGCCTACTTCACTTTATCTTTTCTAGTATTTGTTTTATTATCCTACATGATTAGACTAAAGTTGAATTTGTAATTATCAATTTTTGTTTGTCTCAAAATAATAAACAATTTTAAGAGAAAGTCAAAATGAGGTGCAATAAAATTTGAGAAATATGAACTAATAACTCTTGCATTCCTCTTCTACCCTATCTATCAGAAATAAATTAGAGATAATAAATAAGAAGTGGTTCTCCCCAAATGGTTCCCCATCATCTATATTAACTGGAATGTCATATGTGCACCAAAAATTAAGAACAAACAAACAAGAGCTCACTTGTGCAGCAATGTTTTTTCCATTTATCCAAAAGCTCTTTTAGTTCTCTCTCTCCAAACTATCCTCATTAGTGCCAAGTTTGCTACATTCCATGCGCTGCGTCTTTTTTCCTCTTTTTAGGACCCACCTAAACATCATACTTTTAATGACGGCCAGCATTGACCATTGCATGCCACACAGATTCAGCGCGATTCATCACTGCAATCACTAATTAATTTTGCTGTCTCTTTGTTGTTTTTCCTGTATAATCATTCAAATTTTGCTGAGGTAGAGTCTGTCTTTCTGCCCTTTCAAGTGCACAAACTGACGAAAATTATCTTTATAGTGCATTACAGGGCATGGACTGAAAGCACCCAGCACAAGTTTGAAGATACATGGCATGAACAACAACCCCTTGAGCTGGTTATAGGAAAAGGTAATATCCAATTTACAAGATTGCAGGTCATTCAGCGTCGTTACTTTTGATTTCTTTTTATCCTAGTAAATTAGCAGTTGATGCTTATAGAGTGTTAAATTTCGTGATAGCCCGCTTCCACCTGTGTGTTTTTCTTGGTGGAACCATGAAAGGGTCTAAACTTTAAAGAAGTTACAGTAGAGTTAAAGTTAGCCATCAATTCCATTCTGGATATAAAAATTTGGGAAGTGCGTAACGCTGATAAGATACTTGGATTTTAATCAGACTGGATACAATAGCAATAGGTATTGTATTCCCTATTGCTATTATTTGTACTACTTATCCTTTATCTCTCCCTTTTTCTTTTCTCTTCCTTCGTTCTTCCTTCCTTGCTTTCCTCCTCTCTATTGGAAACAGCCTCTCTACCTGCATTAGGTAGGGGTAAGGTCAGACTACCCTCCCCAAGGGGGCCCCACCTGTTGGGATCATACTAGCTTTTGTTGTTGTTGTAATTGTAATGTGAAACTACCACCTTATTATCTTGGATTTCCTAATTTATTTATAATAGAACTAAGATGTATTGTGTTGCTCTTTTCTTGCAGAGAAAAAGGAAATGACTGGCCTAGCTATTGGCATTAACAACATGAAATCCGGTGAGCGTGCTCTATTGCATGTTGGCTGGGAACTCGCGTATGGAAAAGAAGGAAGCTTCTCTTTCCCTAATGTCCCTCCGACAGCTGATGTTTTGTACGAAGTCGAGTTGATTGGCTTCGATGAGACCGGAGAAGTGAGTTATTTGTTCCTTAACTGATTTCTGGTTAATACTCTGAAGGTGCTGGTACTCATAATTTTTTGTGCAATATGTTTAGGGGAAAGCACGAGGTGACATGACAGTAGAGGAGAGGATTGGGGCAGCAGATAGAAGAAAAATGGATGGAAATGCTTTATTCAAGGAGGAGAAACTTGAGGAGGCTATGCAACAGTATGAAATGGTCTCACCGCTGCTTATAATTGTATAATTTATAGTTTCAGTTGCCATGTAAGAGTCATCTTCTCCTCATAGTACATGATTTTCTATTTGTGTTCCTTAGGCTATTGCATATATGGGAGATGACTTCATGTTTCAGCTGTTTGGTAAGTTCCGGGACATGGCCTTAGCAGTAAAGAATCCATGCCATCTTAACACAGCAGCCTGCCTGCTGAAACTCCAGCGGTATGATGAAGCCATTGCTCAATGTAGCATTGTAAGCATACACTCATTATTCTGAAGTTCTTTTTTACCAGGGAGTGGTTGAAATTAGTAAATGATCTTGATATGCTGATAATTATTAGGTCCTAGCGGAAGATGAGAACAATGTTAAAGCATTGTTTAGACGTGGAAAGGCTAGAGCTATACTTGGTCAGACCGATGCAGCTCGTGAGGACTTTCTGAAAGCACGCAAGTTTGCCCCGCAAGACAAAGCCATTGCTAGAGAATTGCATTTAATTGCAGAACATGAGAAGGCTGTCTATCAAAAACAAAAGGAACTTTACAAAGGGCTATTTGGACCAAGACCAGAGCCTAAACCAAAGTCGAAAAACTGGCTGATTGTCATTTGGCAATGGCTGTTGTCACTCTTCTATCTGCTTTTCAGGCGTAAGGCGCGCAAGGATGACTAACTGGATTTGGAGAGATGTTATTGTTGATGCCAAATTTGTGAAACTACTTCCCACCATTCTACTCCAACAACACACCTCTTGTACTCTAGAAGATTTTCCCTTGACCTTGTGTTAGAAGAAAATTTCTAACCAAAGAAATTGGGAAGAAATTTGAAGTTCTGATTTTGTAATTTTATTAAAAAGATAACACTTTGCTAATTATTTTCTCATTCTGATTCCAAGTGTTTGCTAATAGAAAATGTATTTGGATATTGCAATTTCCCTTGGCTTAGGTGTAAACTTCTCAGCTGTTCTTAAATGTAATAATTTTTCCCTACAAGCTACAGCAGACACAATGAGGACAAGGGTTTCTGCGTAGATAATAATGCATGTTAACAGAGCGGAGCCATAATTTGAAGTTATTGGGTCCGAGATTTTAGCCTTTTCGTATTACGGGGTTCTAAAGTAAGGATTTATACTTATTCAACGGATTTGTTGAGATAAATATAGGGTTTGCACTAAAGCTATTGGGTCAATTAAACCCGTTATCGAAGCTCCAGCGCCGCCCCTGCCTGTTAATTATATAAATGAAACTCATAGGACATTTTAAGAAAAGGCCATAGCAGGCAACTATTAGTTTTTTAATTATTATTTTTTATTTTTGTAGTAATGGTCGGACAAATGACAAATCAATTGAAATATGGTACTCCCTGCTATGGATTAGTGCAAATGGTTTTTAGATGTGAGAAATCTTCAGATTTAAAGGGTATTTTTGAAGTTAAAAGTTAGAAGATATGGACAGTAAACTTGGAAAATTAGTTTATGAAATTTTAAGACCTAGTGAGTGAAAATTAAAATTTCACTTGAAATTCATAGGAAAACTAACATCTGAAGATTTTATTTGACGTTCAAATGTTGAAGTGACAAGAATTTGCAAAATACTCAACTGACGATACTGAAATACTACTACAAGTGTTTATCACAAAAAGGTCCTTAATTTGCTGTTTGTACATTAAATAAACAAAACACGTTCTTCTTTGACTGTTAACTAAGGGTTCTATTTGAGCTCAGTCAATTAAGAAAATACTTTTGTACAGGGTAAAATATGATATGACACGTGGTTGACTAAAAGGAGAACACGTGGGATCCAAGATGGGATGGCTGAGCACCGAACACATCCATTCCGCTTGTCACCGGAGAGGATAACGTTCATAAAAGTGTATTAAATGCTCTGCGTCCGGTAGCATTTTCTAGGGAATATTCTGTATAATTAAGAGCGACGGTCCGTTACAGAGAATTTGACATATATGCTCATCGTTACATCTCATCAATGACCCTCATAATTGACATTAAGGAAGGGCACGATCCTAGAACATTTTTTCCTATACATAACTATAAATAATGAGCTCAGTTACCATTGAAAAAGACACGAATTATCTGGCAACAACTTATACTACTATATTTTATACAGAACTAAATATAATCTTGATTTCTTGCTTTATGATCTTATCATTGTTGTGGCCCGGAAACCGTGTTTACGGAATTATCATTTTTGCTATTTCATCTACATTCTAAGGCTAAGTATCGTATATTTCTTCAATTATTATATTATTTCAGAACCAAATGAATTCATTTGTCTAAAAATCATGTATAAATACAACTATATCGTTTTACGGACAACCTTCTAAGAATTGTTTCTCTTTAATAGATATTAACAATGTGAATTAAATTAATCGGACCAGTGATATAATTATAAGAAAAAAGTTGCAGGAGGAAAAAAAAAGCAATTTCTGAAAAGTCAAAAAGGGTCATACCCTCTGATTCACTAATTGGACCACCACCAAATTCACCAAGATGGACCATCTTTTTCATCTCAGCTGAATATTTAAACGGAGTGGAACCTACAGCTACTTGTTTACAATTTTTTTACTCTACTCCTTAAACTTTTAACCATATGCGTTTTATTCCCTAAAATTCACTTAAAATGTTCCAAAAACCTAACCCTTCACAACTTTATTTACTAAAATCATCTTTAGTTTTATATAACTATTTTACGTTTTGACTATACAAATAAAGTTTGAATACTCATGAATGTAAGAAAAACTATAAGGAAGCAAAAAAACCGTACGATGGACAAAATATTCTGTATTCATACAGGGTTGGAGAAAGGACCGCACCCGTGGACATAAAAAGTAAAAACGACAAATAAAACTAGTACTTTTTAAAAGATTTACTATATTAGAATACGCGTACTGCTTTTCGATGATTAAATTTAAAACTATAATTCTTGTAATTGAAACTCAAACTGGCAAGAATTTTCTGAAAAGAAAAAAAAATCAAACACCAATTCTCCTAAGATTGAATCAAAACTTGATTTCTAAAGATTTAAATGCCAGCAATGACAATAATTCGGGTCTGTCATAAACAAAAGAAGTTGGAAAGAAATAGAAAATTAAAAAAAGAAAAGAAAAGACAGAGGTCTAATTCAAAGTTAGAGGGTGAGGTGGAAAGTTAAGAGTGGTGCACTTTAACTTTCAAAGATAGTTGACTAAACTTCCTTATTAAAATGCGCCCTACGCGCATTGCACCACACACTCTCTCTCCCTCTTAACAGCGGTTCCTCTCTTCCTCTTTCACAATGTATATTTTACTCATAGCACTCAACTTATGTTAATTCCCGTTCTGGTCCCATATGTTATTACATTTAACACATATACCATTTAATTTATTTAAAAGGTCCAATGATGATATTTGCACTAGAGAATTAATAAAATGGAATATTTTTAGCCCGTTTGGACATAAACATTTTTTTACTTTTTTTCGAAATCTGTGTTTGGAACTTATCGAAAATTTGAAAAACTCCAAGAAGCTGTTTTTCAAATTTTTTACTCAAATCACTCATAAAACTTCAAAACAGCCCAAAATAATATTATGTCCAAACACAACTCTAATTTTTAAATATTTTTACTTAAAATATTTTTTCACTTTTTGTTTTTGGGGAATTTTACTATTCTTATGTTCAAACGCCCACTTATAGTTTTGTTAAGTTGGCCAACTTCTGGCCTTACAGACTTCCCAAAAAATATTTCAATTAACTATGTCATGGACTACCGTAAGGAGTTGTTCAAAATTACTTAATATATCAGCTTAGTGTTTTTGTTAGGTGAAAAATTATTTAGTGTTGGGGTATCATTAATAGTATTTAGAGAAGAAAGTAGAAGAAATAATTGGTTTAAGTGAAATTATTATCATTACCTAATACAATTATGTTGTTACCCTAAAGTTAACACAATTGTTCATAAGAATTACGATTGTCATTTTAAAGACAAATAACTTAATGATCAATAAGGTAGAAGGAGAATTATGAGATTTTAAATTCATATTCGAGCAGAAACAGATAAATATAAAGTAATATTTTTTTATCTATCTTAGTTAATATTTGCGCTGATGAAAAATAACATATTCAAATAAAATAATCAAATTGCGTGTAAGTTGGATACAGATGAAACACCTAATTAACTTAGAAAATTTTGTTAGTTTCTAACCTCGTTACTAAAACAAGAAAAAAGGATAATTCTTGACAAGCAAACTACTATAAAAACTAAAGTGACCAAAAAAAGGGCAGCTCGGTACATGAAGCTTTCGCTATGTGAGTGATCCGGAGAAAGATCAGACCACAAAAATCTATTATTCTAGGAGTAGAGATGTTCGTCGGTCGGTACAGTATGGTATTTAGACATTTCGGTTCGGTATTTTCGGTATTCGGTTTCGTAAAATGCTATACCAATACCGTAAATACTTAAATTCGGTATGGTTCGGTTTTTTTCCTTTGTATTTCGGTTTATTCGGTTCGGTAACTTCGGTTTATTCGGTCTGAATACTAACTAGTCCATGAAGTCATAGACGGTAATATTCTTAATTAAAGTACTCAAAAGTACAAAACTAAAAATATTTGTTGATAAAAACTTTGTCCAAAACCAGCAAATATCAACCTAGAAAGAGAAAACTTAGAGTAATATCTTGTTACTTGCTCAGAGTTAATTGATGAACTTAAATATTAAAGTTTTAAATTTCTTGTATTTAAGTTATAACTAATAAAATGTGTATTATGTAATATAATATGTATTTCGATACAATATCGGTAGTTTATTTTAATATACCAAATACCATACTTAATACCAATTTTTAATTAAAACATAAATCAAATACCATACCGAATATCAAAATATCAAATACAGAGGGTGTGTTTGGTATGAAGGAAAACATTTTTCAATTTTCCCATGTTTGGTTGGCTTAAATTTTTTGGAAAACATTTTCCTCATCAATT
>ML269913.1:8461-39153 GCA_005239495.1 Nicotiana undulata
GAGTTAGGATCACTTACCCAAGTTGCTATGGAAGAAAACTTGCTTGAGGATCGCCTATGGGGTCTTGGAGAGGAAGAAGATGGTGAAAAAGTGATAATTCCCGTAATAGTATTCTGTTTTTAACTAAGGAATTAACTGCGCGATTTTATTCATCGCGATCGCAAGAAGAGGGCTGCGATCGCGGAGAGTCTGGTCCTAACTCACTCCGATCGCAGAAGAGGAGTCTCGATCACGGAGCATAGCTTAGCTGACCCTATGCGATCGCAGGTAGAGGTTTGCGATCGCGGAACACTAGGACATCACATAATGTGATCGCGGGTCGAAGGAATGCGATCGCGGAAGGGTCCTGGACAGACCTCTGCGATCGCGGAGCAAGGGATGCGATCGCAGAGAAGCAAAACACCAGACACCAGAAACCTGCAATACACACGAGCCCTCGGGGCTCAAAACCAAAACTACACACGACTCCCAATACATCATACGAACTTGTTCAAGCTTTTAAATCATTAAAATATCAACAAAATCATCGAATTAAACCTCTAAATCCAATTAATCAAACTTAAGAACTTTAAGATTCTAGAATTCACTTCAATACGCCGAACCGGCCTAAACTGCTCGGAACGACTTCAAACTTTGAAGACAAGTTATAATTAACGCCACGGAACTATTCCCGGTCTTAGAATCTCATTCGGACCTCGGGAACATAACACTACTTTCCAAGCCACATTTCCAGTTCTTTAAAACCTCAAAGTCTCATTTTTTATCCGAAACCACTCATTTCAAGTCCGTTTTACACCAAATTTCACAGATAAGTCACATAACATATAATAAACCTGTTCCGGGATCCGGAACCATAATACGGTCCCGGCAACACGGTTTTCACATAATTATTCATTTTCAAAATCCTTTATTATTTTCAGAAAACAATTTTCTTTAAAAATTCATTTCTCAGGCTTAGGACCTCGGAATTCAATTCCGAGCATATGCCCGAGTCCCATATTTTCCTACGGACCCTCCAGGACCGTCGAATCACGGGTCCCGGTCCGTTTACCAAAAATGTTGACCAAAGTCAACTATATTCATTCATTAATTATCAAAACTCATTTTCATCAATTTTTCACATAATAGCTTCCCGGCTACACGCCCGGGCTGCGCACGCATAACGAGGTGAGACTAACAGAGGCTCTCGGAGCCTCGAAACACAAATATAGCTTAAGTTATGTAAGATGACCTTTTGGGTCATCACACCAGCCGAGGTCTTGCTTCACTTGCGGTGGTATGGGGCACATTTCCAAGTTTTTCCCCTGAGCTTCTAGTGGATCTCAGTATCAGGGTTCCCGTGCTATGATTTCCACACCAGGTGCACCCCCACCCCCTCAGCCAGCTAGGGGTGGAGGTCTAGGTGACATAGGTGGAGGCCAGACAGTTAGAGGTGGAGGACAGGCTATGAGAGGTAGCGGTCAGCCCGCAGTAGGTTGACCAAGAGATGTTCGGGTTGGAGGGGCTCCACCCCGATGCTATGCTATTCCTGCCAGGCCTAAGGCTGAGGCCTCTGATGCAGTCATTACAGGTATGGTTTCAGTTTGCAGTAGAGATGCTTCGGTTTGTTTGATCCGGGGTCTAAATTCTCTTATGTGTCTTCATATTTTTCTCCTTATCTGATTATGCCCCATGATTCCCTGAGTACTCCTGTATATGTATCTACACCGGTGGGTGATTCTATTATGGTAGATCGAGTCTACCATTCATGCTTAGTGGTTATTGGTGGGCTGGAGACTCATGTAGATCTCTTGCTTCTTGATATGGTTGATTTCAATGTCATCTTGGGGATGGATTGGTTATCTCCCTACCATGCTATTCTGGACTGTCATGCCAAGACTGTGACCTTGGCCTTACCGGGAGTAACTTGATTGTAGTGGAGAGGGACTCCTAATCATTCTTTCGGTAGAGTTATTTCATATATGAATGCTCGGCGCATGGTCGAAAAGGGTTGTTTGGCCTATTTGGCCTATGTTCGTGATTCTAGTGCCGAGGTTCCTTCTATGGAGTATGTGCCTGTGGTTCGTGAGTTTCCAGAGGTATTTCCTGCTGACCTGCCGGGTATACCACCCGACAGGGATATTTACTTTTGCATTGAGTTGGCTCTGGGCACTCAGCCCATTTCTATTCTGCCATATTGTATGGCCCCGCCAGAGCTGAAGGAGTTGAAGGAGAAGATACAGGATTTGCTAGATAAAGGCTTTATTAGGCCTAGTGTTTCTCCTTGGGGTGCCACAGTGTTATTTGTTAAGAAGAAAAATGGCTCGATGAGGATGTGCATTTACTACCGGCAATTGAACAAGGTTACTATCAAGAATAAGTATCCCTTGCTGAGGATTGATGATTTATTCGACCAGCTTCAGGGTGCCACAGTGTTTTCCAAGATTGATTTGAGATCTGGCTACCATCAGTTGAGGATTAGGGCATCCGATGTCCCTAAGACAGCTTTCTGCACTCGGTACGAGCATTATGAGTTCTTGGTGATGTCATTTGGGTTGACAAATGCCCCCGCTGATTTTATAGAGTTGATGAACCGAGTGTTCAGGCCCTATTTGGACTCGTTTATTATTGTTTTCATTGATGATATTGTATTGGTAAAAAAAAGAGTCTCACACATATGATAATCCTTGGTGACTTAGTCGGCTACGTGGACCAAGGAAAATCTGATAGCTGGATATGATTCTATAAAGAGGTACGAAACAAAGAGGCAAGGATCAATAAACCTACGGGGTAATCAACTATGGGAAACTCAGCCTAATTGAGACAATGAAGAGACACAGTCAGAATGAATCCGGACAAAGCTACGGGCAGATTTAGAGATCCTCAATTAATGACTCACACATTACACAACCTTCACGCAATAATTACGGTTACTCTTAGTAACGTCCCATTAATGTAATAATTAGTCATTAATGAGCAATCATTGTAAGAGGTAGACATTATATTAAGAAATTCCCTATATAAGGGAAGGGAATATAACTTTCCAAGGGTATCTGAATGACGAATACAATACACTTTACTTTTCTGAGCATCTTATTATCATCATTGACTTATTCTTCTTTACTTAATATTATTTCCTTGATTATCAGTAACACGTGTTCATCCTAAAAATAGCTCTGGTCAAAGGATCTAATTCTTTGGTTAAACAATTTGGTTCCGTTACCGGGAATCTAATAATCTTTGTTTGCTTTTCAAAGTGATATTCTCTGAACTATGTCGAATCCCAACGACAATAACCAACAGAGAGATAGGACCCCATCACCTATTCCATCCCCAAGAGGTTCAAGGGAACAATCCCAAGAGAGATCCAACAACAACAAAGATAACAACAACAATGATCGAACAGTAGAACAAGATCATGTAAAGCAAATGATTGCAGAGTACGTGAGTCAAGCTTTGCAAGAATTTGCAAGGGGATTACCGGCGGCATCACCTGCATCATTGAAACCACCTCCTAATAACACAGTTACCGTGGAAAATCCTCAGTTTGGGTTGGTAAACTCAGCAAGGGATGACACTCCTAACGAATCTCTCGAAACGAGACCAGGTATGACTAGTAACCCTGAATTACAAAATTTAGTACTAACCTTGCAGAAACAAGTGAAGGAACAAAATGATCGAATCGAGCAAATTTCTGGAGTACCACCTGTTATCAAAGGCATTGATGTTGATAGATATTCTAAACAACCTTGGAAACCAAGCGCAGCACCCTTGCCTATACCCAAGAAGTTTAAAATGCTAGACGTTCTTAAGTATGACGGAACAACTGACCCACACGACCATGTGACTGCTTTTACCACCGGAGTAAAGGGCAACGACTTAACAAAACAAGAGATTGAATCAGTCCTTGTCAAAGAATTCGGAGAGACTCTTACCAAAGGAGCCCTAACCTAGTATTCTCTTTTCCTTGAAAATTCAATTGATTCTTTTGTTGAGCTTGCAGATTCTTTCATAAAAGCACACTCTGGTGCACAAAAAGTCGAGAAACGAATGGAGGACATATTTAAAATAAAGCAAGGAGACACGGAACTACTCCGTGAATTTGTAGACAGGTTCCAGCGAGAAAGAATTCAACTACCAAGGGTGCCTGATAATTGGGCAGCCATGACATTTACAAGTAACCTAAATGACAAAGGCTCAGAAGCCACTAGGAGACTCAAAGAAAGCTTGAGAGAATTCCCAGCTACAACGTAGAATGATGTTTACAACAGGTACAGTACTAAACTTCGAAGAAGATACCATTGCTCGTTCGAAAGAAGAAGATCGTACCAGATCCAGACGTTCCGAATCAAACAGGAGATCAAGTAAAAATAGGTACGACCCTTATTTAGGACAATCGGGACGCGAAACTCGTCCCAGGTTTGAAAACACTAGGTCAGATTATAGACCACCAAGATGAGATGCGGGCTCATCCTCATCTAGATCCAGAAAGGATCGAGATTCATGCCCTAGAGGTAGTGCACAAATTGGGGATCACGCCTTTAATGTAAGTGCCCTTGAACTTGTTTCGATATTAAAAAAAAATGGGAGATAAGGTTAGATGGCCCAAGGAAATGCGGTCAAACCCAAATAAGAGGAACCTAGATTTCTGGTGTGAATTCCATAATGATCATGGACACAGGACTGCAGATTGCAGATTTTTACCAGGAGAAATAGAGCAATTATTGAAACAAGGCTACTTAACAGAATTGTTTAGTGATAAAGGTAAACAGGCATATATGAAGAACATGCAGGAGCCCCCAAAGCCTCCTTCTCCAAAAAGAACCGTCAACGTGATACATAGAGGAGAGGAAGTGAACGGAATAGTTTGCAAATTATCCTCAAAGGTCACAATTACCCACGCAAATTAGCCTCAAAGATGATATAACCTTTGACGATGCAGATTTTGGCGGACTAATGCTCCCCCACAACGATGCTCTGGTAATATACTTACTCATTCATGACACTAACGTTAAAAGAGTGTTGATTGATCCAGGCAGTTCACTCAATATCATTTTGCTAAGAGTCGTGGAAGAAATGCTCCTGGGAAATCAGGTGATCCCAAAGGCACGAGCCATATCAGGGTTCAATAACTCTACAGTAATAACTAAAGGAGAGATCGAACTTAGCACTTACGCCGAAGGAATAACTAAGAACACCAAATTCCAAGTCATTGATACTGACATGGCTTATAACGTGATTATGGGAAGGCCCTGGATCCACGACATGAAAGCAGTACCATCCACCTTACACCAGGTAATTAAATTCCCTTCAGAATGGGGAATCAGACAGATTAGAGGTGATCAACAGACCTCCAAAAATATAAATTTCGTAGCGCATTATAACAAAAAAGTTGAGACGGTCCGGAGGATAGAGAAATCTTCCAGACAGATGTCACCAGCCAAACAGGTACGGAAAAAGTTACTGACCAAACAGGTACGAAAGAAATGAACGTTCAAGCAGATACGGAAGGAGATACCCACAAGAAGGAGAATCAAGTCACCACGGAAGATGCATTGGACCACACAGATGTAGATTCCAGACTGGACGCCATTCATAAACGAAGGAAGACGAGCACATCAAAGCAACTATGGAAGAGATCGAAGCTGTTCCATTGTTTGAACAAAAACCTGAACAGAAGGTGTATATAGGCACGAGGCTGAGCCCCGGTCGAAGAGAAGAAAAGATAGAAAGGACCATTGAAGAACCAAGTGATTGACGAAGAGGTACAGAAACACTTGAAAATTGGTTCGATACGAGAGGAACATCTGGGGAAAATGATGGAAGTTTACATCGACGACATGCTGGTAAAATCAACATGAGCGGAAGACCATTTCCAACACCTCTCTATTACATTTGACATTTTACGCGGGTATAATATGAAGCTGAATCAAGAAAAATGCGCTTTTGGCATATTATCAGGTAAATTGTTGGGTTTCCTTGTGTCAAACAGGGAAATAGAGATAAATCACGCTCAAATTAAAGTTATAGAAGAAATACCTGATGTACTTGTAAATAAAAAATAATTTCAAAGACTAACGGGAAGAATCGCAGCTTTGGGAAGATTTATTTCCAGGTCTTCCGATAAAGGTTTTAAATTCTTTTCAGTCCTCAAAAAGTAGAATCAGTTCGAATGGACTAAAGAATGTCAACAGCCTCTCAAGAATCTAAAATCTTATCTATAAAAACCCCTGCTACTATCAAAGCCAAAGGAGGGGGAGAGGTTGTACGTCTACTTGGTTGTCTCAGAAATTGTTGTAAGTGCAGTATTGGTAAGAGAAGATAAAGGTAAATAATCTCCTATTTATTATGTAAGTAAAACTTTACTAGATGCTGAAACCAGATATCGACATCTAGAAAAGTTAGCCTTAGCTTTAATAATGGCATCTAGAAAATTACGACCATATTTTCAATGTCATCCAATCACTGTTGTAACTTCGTATCCATTAAGAAACATACTACATAAACAAGAACTATCGGGAAGATTAGCCAAGTGGGCCATAGAATTAAGTGAGCATAAAATAATATATCAGCCTAGGACTGCAATTAAGTCTCAAATCTTAGCTGATTTTGTCGCTGACTTTAGTATCCATTTTTCTTCAACAATCACTAGAATCTAGGCCAAAAATCATGAAATCAAAGTAGATTTTAGGGGCTTTGGGTAGAGTTAGGGTTCATGGAATTTTGGGTAATTCAACCTCATTTTGGGGTCGGATTTCAAAACAAATTGCATATTTGGATTCGTGGGGGTATGGGTGATCGGGTTTTGGTCCGAGCCTCGTGTTTGGACCAAGCGGCCCGGGGTCGAATTTTGGTATTTTTGGAAGAATGTTGGGAAATGGATAATTAGGCTATGGGATTGAATTATTGAGTCATTATTGATGTATTTAAGTTAATTATGTCTAGATATTGTCGTTTCGGAGTTGAATTCAAAAGGAAAGGCGGTGTTAGATGCTTGAATTGCTATTTTTGGATCCGAGGTAAGTGTCTTGCCTAACTTTGGTGAGGGAATAGGTATTGTGTCCTATGTGCTATGTGTTTTATCATGTCCAATGCATAGGTGAGGTGACGAGTACCTATGCATTGTGTGTCAAGTATGTTCGTGAGTCCGTTTTGCTTAATTATTTGTTATTACCTCAATGATTATTGTGTTATGAAGTAGTTCATTTGGAAAATTGTTTAACTGTGGAGACTACTTGATTAAGAATTGTGTTGTGATGTCCTAGTGGAGGAACCAAATCATTAAGTTATGTACTCGTAAGGAATTGGTTATAGCTGAGACCCTTTCCGGACAAATGTGTTTATTTTAGTTGTTATTCCCCATGTCGGGTGGTTATGAATTGAAAGTTCGGTAATTGATTTCCTTGCCAAGTTGTTATTTATTGTTGATATTACTGGGTGAGGAAAACAGTAAAGCACAAAGGGTGATGTCGTGCCATTCATTCATATCATTCATTCAGTAATTTACTTATCGCATTGTGAGGAAGAGAGTAAAAGCACGAAGGGTGATGCCGTGCCATTCATTTCATTTATTTATCATTGCAATGTGAGGAAGAGAGTAAAAGCACGAAGGGTGATGCCGTGCCATTCATTTCATTTATTTATCATTGCAATGTGAGGAAGAGAGTAAAAGCACGAAGGGTGATGGCGTGCCATTCATTTCATTTATTCATTATTGCACTGTGAGGAAGAGAGTAAAGCACGAAGGGTGATGCCGTGCCATTCATTTCATTTATTATTGCATTTATTTCATATATTTACTTGTTGCATCGTGTGGACGAGAGTAAAAGCACGAAGGGTGATGCCGTGCCATTCATTTATCTGTTTATTTATTGTATTCGATATCTCATTTTTCTTCATACTTGTTGCCCCCTTACTTGTTCCCGTATTACTTGCTTATCTGTTAAATATCTGTTACTTCCCTGCTATATTTTTTGTAGAACTGTATAGGTAGGTTATCGTTGTCGTGTCTAGCCTCGCCACTACTTCGGTCGGGGTTAGGCTCCGCACTTGCTCAGTACATGGGGTAGGTTGCACTGATGCTACACCTGCACTTCTTTATGTTGTGCAGATCCCGCGGCCGGACCCGGTGGACACTGATAGAGGGAGTATCTTCAGTCCACTTCGGAGATTTCAAGGTAGACGCGCAGACGTTCGTGGGCCTTGGCGTCTCCTCTACCCTTATCTTTCTATTCTGTCTTGTTTTGTTCTTAGTTTTGAGACAGTTATGTATTATTTCTTTAGACCTTGTATTTGGTAATCTCATAGACAGTCTGTGAGTTAGTGACTCCAGGTTCTGGGATATTGCTAACGGAAGGTATTATTGGTATTTTTATTTAGTTAAGAAGTATCTACTTTCGCACTTAAAAAGGAATATAAAATGTTCTAGTTATTTTTGTTACTTCAGTGTTAATATGTTAATGTAATTGTGTACATTGGCTTGTCTAGCGGGTTCAACGTTAGACGTAGTCATGGCCCGAAGGTCGTGATAGACTGCACAAGCTCGCCTGAGTATTCCTCCTTCTGCCCCAGCAAGTCTTTCAAGCTCCTAACTTCTTCTGAGGCACGGGATAATTGCTCAGCAAATGAAGACTCAAGAATGCTCTTGTATTTGTCCCCTTGGTTAGAAGAAGCCTTCTCCACTGCCAACTCTGCAGCCACGACTCTCATCTGTCGCTCCAAGGTACACTTTTCTTCTTCTAAGGCTTCCATGTCGAGCCTCAGGCTTTCATATTTCCTCTTCCAATTCCCTACTTCAGTATGCCACTCCTTTAGCTCTTACTCCGTGTTAGAAATACTCTTCATGAGCTCCATGCCTAAAATATAGGTCTACAAAAAAGAAATCAATTAGATACGATAGATTTCATGTACAAAAATGAAATGAGAGAAAATGCACTTTATCTTCAAAGAGGAATGTACGACTTCATTAGCCCATGTAAGGGCTCTATGTCTATCAAGCTTGGTCCTCTCTGTTGGGCCAATCAAAGGCTTCAGCCACACTTCAGGTTGGCCATATTTCTTAAAAAGGCTCCCATAAGCCGGAACCTCAATTAGCACTTGTCTCATCTCCCTACTGGAAGACCCTACTTCTCTAACAGGAGGCACGGAAGCAGGCTGAGATAAAGGAGCCACGGGTAATGCAATTTGTGGAGTAGAAGAAGTATCAAGCACGGAAACTTGAGGAGATGAGAAATCCACGAGCAAGGCAGCAGCAGGAGTAGTAATGGCCAAAGAAGCAGAGGAAATAGCCGGAACGGACGAAGAGATTTCTCTAAAGGAGGGGGCAAAAACATCTAGAGGCGTCTCATTAGCAGCAGGGCCAAAGCCTTCGCGGAACATATGATCCACGGAATCATGTGCAAGAGAAGAAGAAGCATCCCCGGATGTAGAAGGTCTGACATCAGGTACGGAAGACACTGCCACGGGTGTAGATTCATCATCTGATACCACCCTTCTTCTACGTGACCTGTGCACCAAAGTGCCCTGCTCTTCTTCTTCTTCTCCTAAGGTCCTAGACCCGCCAACTTTCCTCTTTGAAGAAGAGGAACCAGTAATAATTTCTAGGGCCTGAGCCAAAGACATCTTCGGAATGGATGCAGCAGACACCCCACAGGCAGAAAACCCTGTCAAAAGAAAAAAGGTTAAACAAACGAAGAAAACGAAGCTCGAGTAAGGAAAAGAAGCAAAAACCAAAAGTTTCACTTACCATGAGTCTTCACTTTCCAGCCGTACTCCCAAAATCTTTCCTCCAATGGAGCAACCGATAACAGCTTTTCTATCCAATCACGGATACCGGAGACATTCTCAACAGTACCCATTATTGCTGAAAGAAGATGAAAATAGCTATGGTGTTAATAGAACACTTAAATCAAAGAGAAGAAAAATAACAAATGTGAGCTAAAATGTACTCACGTGCACGATTCCACTTCTCAGGGAAGGGAAGATTTTCCTTGCCCACTAAACCAACAGTGGGCACAGCAACGTACCGAAGGTACCAACCTCTATCCTTATCGTCATCAGGGGTTACCAACACTCTTTTGCTCCTAGCAGCCAGAGTGAAAACCCATTAACGAAATAAGGTAGGAGAATAAAGATGAATGAGGTGATTGAAGGTAAAAGGAACCGAGGGACCAACTTGTCCTAAGCAAATGTTGAAGAAATGACAAAATACGATGATGACTGGATCAATACGAGGTCTAAACCCTAGAGTGAAAGGGTAGGTGTAAACAAAAGAATGCCCCATCTTGTAAGACGTTATTCTTTAATTGTTATTCGGAATAACAATGGGAAAATCAGACTCCCGAGAACATTCTCTGCGAATAAGGGGAATCAAACCTTCAGTAATAAGAGTGGGATACCTATCAACACTATCAAGGGATAACGACTGATCTACAAAGACCTGACTATCCCTAGTGAAGGTAAACTCAGCAGGAATGATTTCATCCACTCGTCGTTCGCGTAGGGGTTCATGATGTTCTCTACCCCTGGATAAAGACTTGGAAGCCCTAGCTCTTGGAGAAACAAAAGACCTAGCAGAAGGAAGAGAAACAATCTGGTAAGAAGAAGAACCTCTCAAAGGAGTAGAGCTTAAACTCCTCAGTCTACCACCCCTCTGACTCCGAGTCAAAACAGAAGAAGGTGTAAAATTTTCGACGTCTATCACTCTTTTAGACTGGTTCGAAGAAGACATGTTTACGAAGACAAGAAGAAGTTCTTTACAAATAAAAGAGACAAGTTAGAAAGTGTTTCGTGGAAGAAAATAAAACAAAAGAGGTATTTATACTTGAAGACAACCGTCAAACATGATGAGAAAGGTCATAATTGAAGGTGTCACTTCATGACTGATGCAGCCGGAAAAAGCCCTAAAAGGCACCGAGTAACTGCAGAACCAATCCGGAGGGAGCACGTGGATGGAGAATTAAATGGAAGTGACAAGCGACGCCTATGTTCAGAGAAGGATACAATGTTTCGAGGTAAAGCGGCAGCAAAATATTCCCGCCACAAATGCGTATCCACTTACCAAATATTAATATATAAATAAATGGTAAGTGGGGGGACTATATGTATTGGTAAAAAAAGAGTCTCACACATATGATAATCCTTGGTGACTTAGCCGGCTACGTGGACCAAGGAAAATCTGATAGCTGGATATGATTCTATAAAGAGGTACGGAACAAAGAGGCACAAATCAATAAACCTACGGGGTAATCAGCTAGGGGAAACTCAACCTAATTAAGACAAGGAATCAGAATGAATCCGGACAAAGCTACGGGCAGATTTAGAGATCCTCAATTAATGACTCACACGTTACAGAACATTCACGCAACAGTTACGGTTACTCTTTGTAACGTCCCATTAATGTAATAATAAGTCATTAATGAGAGATCATTGTAAGAGGTAGACGTTATATTAAGAAATTCCCTATATAAGGGAAGGGAATATAACTTGCCAAGGGTATCTAAATGACGAATACAATACACTTTACTTTTTTGAGTATCTTATTATCATCATTGACTTATTCTTCTTTACTTAATATTATTTTCTTGATTATCAGTAACCCGTGTTCACCCTAAAAATAGCTCTGGTCAAAGGATCTAATTCTTTGGTTAAACAAATATATTGATATACTCTCGCAACCGAGAGGAGCATGAGCAGCACCTTCGAGTCGTCCTCCAGACTCTGAACGATAGATAGTTGTATGCTAAATTTTCTAAGTGTGAGTTTTGGTTGAGTTCTATAGCATTTTTAAGTCAAGTGGTGTCGGTAGAGGGTATTCAAGTGGATCCCAAAAAGATTTCAACAGTCAGAGATTGGCCTAGACCCACTTCAGCTACAGAGATTCAGAGTTTCTTGGGCTTAGCAGGTTATTATCGCCGGTTTGTAGAGGGCTTTTCATCTATTGCAACCTCAATGACTAGATTGACGCAGAAGGGTGCTCAGTTCAGGTGGTCTGATGAGTATGAGGCAAGCTTTCAGAAGCTCAAGACATCATTTACCATGGCACCGGTGTTAGTTTTGCCCACAGGTTCAAGGCCATATACCGTGTATTGTGATGCTTCACGGGTTGGACTTGGTGCGGTGTTGATGAAGGATGGCAAGGTTATAGCCTATGCTTCTTGTCAGTTGAAGATTCATGAGAAGAACTATCCAGTTCATGATTTTGAGTTGGCAGCCATTGTACATGCGCTGAAGAGTTGGAGGCATTATATGTATGGTGTGTCCTATGAGGTGTTCATGGATCTCAAGAGTTTGTAGTATCTGTTCAAGCAAAAAGAGTTGAATATGAGGCATGGTTATAGTTGTTGAAGGATTATGACATTACCATTTTATATCATCCGGGAAAGGCCAATGTGGTGGCCGATGCTTTGAGCCGAAAGTTAGCCAGCATGGGTAGTCTTGCCTATATTCTGGTCGGGGAGCGACCACTTGCTTTAGATGTTCAGGCCTTGGCCAATCGATTCATGAGATTGGATGTTTTAGAGACTAGCAGTGTTTTGGCTTATACTGTGGCCTGTTCTTCATTGTTTGATCGTATTTGAGACCGGCAGTATGATGATCGTCATCTATGTGTTCTTAGAGATACGGTCTGGCACGGAGGTGCCAAGTAGGTTACAGTTGATGATGATGGAGTCTTGAGGATGCATGGCCGTATTTGTGTGCTTGATGTTGATGGTATTCGCGAGTTGATATTGCAGGAGGCCCATAGTTCTCGGTATTCCATTCATCCAGGCACCGCGAAGATGTACCAGGATTTGCGGCAACATTATTGGTGGCGGAGGATGAAGAAGGACATTGTGGCAGATGTAGCTCAGTCTTAAACTGTCAGCAGGTTAAGTACGAGCACTGGAGACCCGGTGGTTTGATGCAGCAGATTGAGCTTCCCGAGTGGAAGTAGGAGCGTGTTACCATGGATTTCATAGTTGGGCTCCCATGGATTCAGAGGACGTTTGATGCGGTGTGGGTCATTGTGGATAGGCTAACCAAGTCAGCACACTTCATACCTATATCAGTTTCGTATTCTTCGAAGAAGGTGGAAAAAATCTACATCAGGGAGATTGTTCGCTTGCATGGTGTGCCCGTGTCTATTATTTCTGACCGAGGTACTCAGTTTACCTCCTATTTCTGAAGGGTATTTCAGCGTGAGTTGGGCACACAGGTTGAGTTGATCACAGGATTTCATCCTCAGACAGAAGGGCAGTCCGAGCGTACCATTCAGATCTTGGAGGATATGTTGCGAGCATGTGTCATTGACTTTGGAGGTTCATGGGACCAGCTTTTGCCTCTAGCTGAGTTTGCCTACAACAACAGCTACCAGGCGAGCATTTAGATGGCTCCTTATGAGGCATTGTATGGTAGGCGGTGTCGGTCGCCAGTCGGTTGGTTCGAGCCGGGAGAGGCTAGATTGTTGGGTTCAGAATTAGTTCAGGATGCCTTGGATAAGGTGAAGATCATTCAGGATAGACTTTGCACATCTCAGTCCAGGCAGAAGAGTTATGCAGACCGTAGAGTTCGTGATTTGTCATTCATGGTTGGTGACCGGGTATTGCTTCAGGTGTCGCCCATGAAGGGCGTGATGAGGTTCGGGAAGAAGGGCAAGTTGAGCCCTAGGTACATTGGTCCCTTTGAGATTCTTGAGAAGGTAGGAGAGGTGGACTATAGACTTGCTTTACCACCGAGTTTATCAGCCGTGCATCCGGTGTTTCATGTATATATGCTTCGGAAGTATGTTGTCGATCCATCTCATGTGCTAGACTTCAGCAGTGTCCAGTTGGACAAGGATTTGACGTATGAGGAGGAGCCGGTAGCCATATTAGCTCGGCAGGTTCGTCAATTGAGATCGAAGAGTTATCCTTCGGTTCGTGTTCAATGGAGAGGTTAGTCTGTTGAGGCAGCTACTTGAGAGTGTGAGTCCGAAATGCGGAGCCAATATCCCCATCTTTTCCCCGATTCAGGTATCTTTCTATGTTCGTTCGAGGACGAACGTTTGTTTTACAGGTGGAGATTGTGGTGACCCTAAAGGTCATCCCGTGAATTTCTAGCTAAATCTGTGTTCTGATATCATGAGAACCTCCTTCTATCTTACCTCTATTTGCGTGTGCAGCCCGGGCGTGTAGCCGGGAAGCCATTATGTGAAAAAACTGATGAAAATGATTTTTTTTTGTTGAAATTTGAGTAAAGTTGACTTTGATCAACATTTTTGTAAACGGACCCGGACCCATGATTTAACGGTCCCGGAGGGTCCGTAGGAAAATATGGGACTTGGGCATGTGCCCGGAAGCGAATTCCGAGGTCCCAAGTCCGAGAAATGAATTTTTAAAGAAAATTGTTTCTTGAAAAATATAAAGGTTTTTAAAAATAAAATTCTATGTGAAACCTGCGATATTGGGCCCGTATTATGGTTCTGGAGCCCGGAACAGGTTTAACATGATTTATATGTGTTATCTGTGAAGTTTGGTAATAAACGGACTCCGTTTAACGTGATTCGGACCTTAAATGCAAAATTTGAAAGTTTAAGAAGTTTTGAAGTATTTCATTGATTTTGAGGTTTAATTCGTTGTTTTTATATTATTTTGGTGGTTTAATTACATGAATAAGTCCGTAGGATGTTTTGAGGTTGTGTGCATAATTAGTTTTGAGCCCCGAGGGCTCCGGCGAGTTTCGGGTAAGTGTCGGAGTGCAAAGCTTGGTAAAATTCTGGTGTTTAATTGTTGTTGCTGGTGTCCAGGTAATTGCCCTATGCGAACGCACTCAAGGGAGTGCGAACGCACAGGGTAGTGTGGGGTCTAGGGGTCTGGGTAAAATATACACTATGCGAACGCGACCCTATGGGTGCGAACGCGGACCTATAGGGAGGAGACCCTATGCGAACGCATCAACCAGTCGCGAACGCACAGGGTTAAAAAGGTCTGGGGGCAGGGTTGTGCGAAGCCTGTGCGAACGCACCAGTTGGGGCGCGATCGCGGAGGGTAGGTTAGGATAGCCTGTGCGAACGCGGAGCACGTGCCGCGAACGCACTAAGTAAGATCGCCCAGTTATTTTTAAGTCTAAAAACAGAACATTTATACGCGAATTTAGCCATTTTGCATAAATCCTTCTTCTCCACACCCCATAGGAAATATTTGAAGAGCTCCTCCACCATAACCTCTTAGGGAAGTAATTCTAACCTCGTTTTCTTCAATATTTATCAACACCCATTAGATTTTAGGCCTAAAAACATGGAATTAAGAGTAGAAAATTAGGGATTTGGGTAGAGTTAGGGCTTTTTGATTATTTGGAAATTTGACCTCGTTTTGGGGTCGTATTTCAAAATAAATTATATATTCGGGCTCGTGGGTGAATGGGTGATCGGGTTTTGGTCTGAACCTCGTGTTTTGACCAAGCGGGCCCGGGGTCAATTTTTGGGTTTTTGGAAAGAATGTTGGGAATTCTATAATTAAGTATTGGGATTGAATTATTTAGCATTTATTGATGTTATTGAGTTAATTATGTCTAGATACAATTGATTTGGAGTCGGGTTCGAAAGGAAAAGCGGTGCTAGAGGCTTTATTTGGATCCTTGGAGTCGAGGTAAGTGTTTGGCCTAACCTTAACTTGAGGGAATAGGTGTTTAGTCCTATTTTCTACGTGTTTATTCCATGTACAATGTATAGGTGAGGTGACGAGTACCTATATGTTGTGGTCAAGCATGCCAATGAGTCGAATTTGAGTAATTATGTGATTTTCATTGAAGTTTACTGTGTTTATGGGTTTGATATCATTTGGTAGTTATTCATTTGATGGAAATTCTCAGTTGTGAGTACTGTTGAGTAATGGTTCGGTTGAGGAATATGTTGGTACGTTATATATTTGTGTAGGTTTGGTTATAGTTGTGTCCCTTATCGGGACAGTATTATTCTTGTTGATTATTCTTGTGTATTTAAGGTTTCTTATTGTTGATTTTCCTGTCAATTGTTGTTTTATGATATTTATGCACGAGGGGACATTCCGTACCGTTTTGTTGATTATTTATGCACGAGGGAACATTCTGTGCCGTGTTGTTTAATATTTATGCACGAGGGGACATTCCGTGTCGTGTTGTTGATTATTTAAGCACGAGGGGACATTCTGTGCCGAGTTGTTGATTATTTATGCACGAGGGGACATTCCGCACCGCGTTGTTGATTATTTATGCACGAGGGGACATTCCGTGCCGTGTATTTGTGATATTATAGCACGAGGGGACATGCCGTTCCGTTTCTGTTTACTTATTGTTTCAGAGTTGTTAGTTCTTGCCGCTATTTAATTATTTCAGTTATTGTCTTGTTCCGTTATTTCAGTAGTTGTTACCCCTTTCTCCCCAGCATGTTTTCCCTGTTTTGTACCTAATTGTTTACTTTCTGTTATTATTCCTGCTATATATCATTGAACTGCACAGGTATTTGTTATTAGTCGTGTCCTAGCCTCGTCACTACTTCGCCGAGTTAGGCTCGGCACTTACTCAGTACATAGGGTCGGTTGTACTGATGCTATACCTGTACTTCTTTATGTTGTGCAGATTACGGTATTAGACCCAGTGGGCACTGATCGAGGGAGTATCCTTCATCCCACATGCGACACTGAGGTAGTCCTGCAGGCGTCCGCAGGCCTTGGCGTCTCCTCCCATCTTATTTCCTTTTCCGTCTTTTTTTTGTAGTTCTGAGACAGTTGTATTTGCTCATTCAGACCGTTGTTTTTAGTATTCTTAGACAATTCGTGAATTTGTGATACCAGTTCTGGGGTTTTACTAGGGATTTGTAATATTAAATACTTAAGTTGGTGTATTTCATAGCTTTCGTACTCCGATACATACTTGTTCTCGTTTATTGATTTTCTTGTAAATACCTAATAATAAGAAAATAAGTTATACTAGCCGGCACGTAGGCTTGTCTAGCGAGTTCAACGTTAGACACCATCACGGTTCCGATAGTGGGATTTCGGGTCGTGGCAAAACCAACAAGAATTCATGCAACTTTTTTACACAAGAAGAGATTCATTTGGCTTGTCTATAATTTATAGTAATTGAGTTGGTAGGGCTTAGAACTGTTTTTTTTTTTTTTTTGTTGCATTATGACATTATGAATGTCGAGTTTACAAAGAGATGCGAGATGAGATACAGCAACATAACATATTTGTATCTTATATAATAAAATATTTATAACGATAAATAATATAGAACTAATTACACTAAATTCATTAAAAAAATGTTGAATTCAACTATATATTGTGCTAATGTACACTATTTTCATCATTTAAACATATATTTGTGTTTAGTTTACCTCCGTTGCTATTTTTTAAAAATGTGTATATGTTTTATATTGATTAATGTGATGCACACGTGAAACACACGTACACTAAAACTAGTGTAATAAATGAGTGTTGCATCTTCTTTAACGTACCTTACTATTTGATATTAATCCTTTTTCTTGTACACAAATTTAATTTACCGATGCGGTATACACATGCCCTAAAGTTAATTCTATGATGAGCGAAGAGTGGTAATATTAAACAGGACAAATCTATATTTATAATGGAGGGACTTTGAGGAGTGATGTGGCATCTCTTATTGATTAGAAAATGTATTTATCTATTATCTCCAATTTTTAGGAATAAAAAACATATTAAATTCAATTATTAAATCTAACAAAAATTCAGTTACAACTGAAATTAGAAAAGGCGTGTCTTTCAAAATTCTGGAGAAATATTTCAAACCAAAATTTCACGACTTAAGCCCAATATAATATTCTCGACTCCACATCAATTGGGATTTTCCCCAATTATTGTGCAACATCACTATGACGTTGAAGAGAAAGATCTGAAGGTATGGATATTATGTTTGCTTGATCTTTGACTTATTGTGGTCTGTATTAAATTCTTTTTTTCTTTTCATTTGCAGTCCTTTTCAAATCAGAATGGACATCCGATTGAAAAAAAGCCTAAGTTGAACCATATCTCCTCAAAATGGTGCATGTTCTCTCTATGCATTTAGCCTTCTAACGTTGTCATTGTTGTGTTGTTTTGATTTTCTTTGAGTGCTTGTATGGTAGCACTTTAGTGTTTTCGCTTTCTCTTTAGTCCTTTTTATTCTTTGTATATCTAGAAAAAATGATGGGCGTACTAGAGTTGTAAGTATATTTTAGTGATTTTGTTGGAGAGAATAACAATAGTTTAGGAGAATAAATTTGAGGAAGTATGTGTGAGAGGCCTGACTCGATTGACCTTTACAGATTTACTACATGCATTCAAGCACATATTCTTGCCGCAATGAATAGCTTAATCTTTTTACATTATGAAGTTTCTAGAACCTGCCTAGCCTTAGCGTAATGTATAATTTATTGGTAGAAGATAATTTAACATGCTAACATTAGAGGTTCACAAGCAAAGTTCTAACTTATTAAACTTCAAACTTTACTTCTCAATCAATATAAATATAAATATTCTACAAATATTTGTGCGAATACATTGTTTCAAAAATTTCGAAGAAGATGGTCAATTTAAAGCTTTATCAGAATCTACTTCAAGAAGGATAAGCGCATGTTGATACAACTGGAGCCAAGTAATCAAGATGCTTCATTGGTTTAAAAATGTAAAGCTGACTGTAACTATACAAACAGACTGAGGAGTAGGATGAGTCACCTTGGGGTTGTTTCTTGTATCTATGTAATTGTGGTCTAAATTCTAACTTAGGTTTGTTACTTGTATTTATGTAATTTTGGTCTCAACTCTAAAGAAATCGACATGGCGTATCTCTTAGATCGGAAAAAAGATATATCTTTCTTTTCCCTCATTTTTTGTCATTGGCCTTTAAGATTTCTGTATTCTTTCTTCCAACTGGTGACAGTCATTGTGGCAGATAAAATTATTCCTTAATAATGGGAAGGTTGCAACAATAAAATTATTTTGGCAATTAAAAGTTCACTTTTTTCCTTCTTTTATCTCTTTTGTACTTTCACTTGAGAAAATAGCGGCAAAAACAGGAAAAGAACACAAAGAAGGGAAACAACAACGATATTAAAAGAACTGAAACCAAAGGTGATCACTTAAAACAAGAAACAAAGTTGTCACAAGAGTATAAGTTAGCTTCTTTTTCTGTAAGTACTCTTCCCCACTTTTGATGTATTTATATGTATCCCAATGAATGTGATAAAAAATGAAACAGTCATATAATCCATTTAATTTATCTCTAAATAAAGTTTATTTACTTAAAAGTTGGAAGAACAAAACAATAGAGATAAGATGCACGAACTGCATGCACACTATGCCCTTTTTGAAGGTTTTTATTTTATTGTCGTAGAGTCATAAGTAAATGTCACGTTCATTTTTTTGTAATCAAATACAAAAGGAAAAGATATAAAAGTATTGAGTTATAGAATAACCGGAGTTTAATCTCCTCTTTTGTATTCTCATTCGACAAATACATCCTTCTCTCTCACGAGTCAAAAATTACTATAAGAAGGTATTAAAACTTATATTGACTCTTATGTTTAGAGTTCTCGAATTGTTATAATATCATTAAAAACACAATACTAATTCTTAAATGTAATATTTCTCTTAAATTATCTACAACTTTAAATTAAGCATAATTTTAGTCTTCTATGAATTTGTATAGTAATATTCTTTTTTGTATTTATGATATTATATAAATTTCAAGAATACAATTTTTATAAAAATTTCAAAACAAAATATTTTCTTCTTCTTTTATTTCCAAATATGTAAATACAAATTAGTATTAAACTTTATTTGAAACTTAAAAAAATTGAATATCAGATACAATAACAGTATACAATTGAGAAGGAATCCCGATATATATAGTAGTATCTGCTCTAAATAATCCATATTATGATTAACCCAAATGTATGTTATTTATAAGCATTTAATTTATTTTCATAGAAAAGAGGGTATGAATGAATTTAAATATATTTTTTATAACAGCGCGAAGCACGAACATATTATCTAGTAAGTATATAAAAAAGGGATTTGTCTGGAAAAGGATACTTATGCGTAAACCTCTTATGAAGTCCAGTTCCCACTTTGTATAGAAAGATATAAACAGACTTTAGGGGATCTGACACATCATTAGTTAATGCACGTCGAGATAGGAAATTTTTTCATATTATCACCAAATGTGTATTTCGTATGTACATTCTAGTAACATATAGTAAAAGGTAAAGTGTTTAAGGATTGCTTTGTGAAGATCATTGCACTGGATTTGACATTTATTATCCTTCCATAAGTTATTTTCATTTCTGTGTATAAAAAACAAAGGTTGTTCTGATGATGGTCTAACAGATTATCATATTGTCACCAAGAAATAAAGTATCATCTCGAAAAGATGAATATGTTGTCATTTAAATTGGTCCTTTTATTCGCTTTCTTGCTCCTTTCAAAAGGTCAGTTCAAAAATACTGATAATATGGGAATGTTTCCATATCATTTATTTTCATATATTTCTTTCCTCTACTATGCAAAAAGTTTAGAATCTTTGATTCCCCTAAAAGAAATGGAATGAAATTGTAAATCGTTACACTATAAACGTGCTCTTTTACATTTAACATTCTTGCGAGTTTCTCAAAAAAGATACAAATTTAAACCTGTATAGTCAAATTTCAAATATTTAATAGATGATGAAAATTTTACTTTATTGACACAACACTCATTTTCTTTTGAAATTTTATTTGAGAACTATAACAAAAAAATGATATGAAGCTTCTTCAATATGTCCCCCCTCTAATGAATGGTGGCGTTGTCACCTTTGTGCAAGGGTGTCGATTGACACCTTTTGTCATAAAATTACACCGTGTATATAAGTATTAAAAAAAAAGTTAGGTGTTTATATTATGTGTTGAATCTTCTTGACTACTTCGTGTACTTATTTCTTTATTCTGATTTTCTTTGGTAAAAATTCTCTAGCGTTGCCGTTGCTAATGAATATATATAAATATATGATGCAACAGGTTATGCACCATCAGTAGCACCGTGCCAGGCAACAGTAAATTGCAATATTAACTGCGGCAAAGATGGTTCTCCAATTTGCGTCAACAACACCTGCTTGTGCCAACGCTGCACCTTATTCTTCCCTCCTCTTCCAGCTGAATCTTTTGTAAGCCAAGAATGCACAAATTCCAGTTGTAAAAACTAAGATTGTACCCTCATACAAACAGTATTGGAAAAGAGATTAATCTTAGTATCAATGTCCTCTTAGAAGTTATTATAACTTGTATCGTCTTCTAGAGATTTGGTGCAAGTATTTTCAAGGATCAATGACAAAGTTAAGGGTGTAAAAGATGGATCGTTGGGACTTTAATAAGACCACGATGAGTGAAGGTGTAGAAGACATTAAAATCCTATGAGATTGTTAAATTTCTTCGAATATGTAAGGCCATATGACATAAGGTCTTCATTTTATATCCTAGAGTAGAGAGGAAGTTTCCAATAGAAACTCAGCATCCTTCCCTCCAAGAACTCTCCACCTTGTTCTTGGGGTGACTCGAACTCACAACCTCTTGGTTGGAAGTGGAGGGTGCTTACCATTAGAGCAACCCACCTTGTCTCACTATAAAATGAAGAAATTCCGAAAAGATGTTTCACTTATATATATGCAAAATAAGTTATACAACAAGAAAAGATATCAAACAATCTCCTGCTCCTCATGGTTCACTCTAATCAGGCTCGCTTCGTTTTAGTGTTGGTAAATAATAAATCTTTTAAAGCTCTAAATCTCACATTCATCCTACACTGACGTAAGTCTCTCACCAGACTAAGGGGAAAACAACTATCGAGCCTCAATCCCAAGCTAGTTGGATCGGCTATATGAATCCTCCACATCACAAATACTCTGTTTATGTCCTATCAGACTAAGGGGGGAAAGAAATATTTTGGAAAATTTTGTATTAACGCAGATCATCAAGTTCTACCAGCAACAAAGGCCAATAGAAGCTGGATAATTTCTATAAGATGCTCGACAAAGTGTTCTGTTTACTGCTTTGCTCCCCTAAACCAGAAATTTCTACACCACGCCCAGTCCTCCAAAGGTGAGCAGGCTGATTGCCTGAACATTTAGAAAATAGACTCAGCCTGACTTGGTGACAGTTTAGAAGATAAACTCTTTGCGTGAGGTCTTGATGATGTTTAATTCAGCGAGCCAACATCAATAAGACTGTAACCAGCAGATTTCTTTAATCCTTTTAGATGAACAATGTCCCTCAACTCTCCAGCCTCCTTCCAGCTTCCACTAGCAACATATATGTTGGACAGTGCAAGATGATACCCGACATTCTCAGGTTCCAACGAAAGGAGTATGCTTGCTACTTGTTTCCCCAGTTGAAGATCACCATGATAATTGCAAGCGCTGAGCAAAGCACCCCAGATTCCTGGATCAGGTTGACTGGGGAGGTCTTTGATAAAATTATACGCTTGCTGCAGCCTCCCTGATCGCCCTAACATATCAACTACACAGACATGATGCTCTGTGGAAGGTTGAACTCCGAACTCATCAAGCATATGAGTGTAATACCAGTACCCCTGGTCAACAAGCCCTGTGTGACTGCAAGCCATTAATAAGTTGATAAATGTGACTTTTGATGGAGTAAGTCCCGAATCAATCATCTCATGAAAGATTTCAATTGCTTTCTGGCCGTTGCTGTGAAAGCCATATGCAGAAATCATGGAATTGCAAGCAGCAACAGATCTCTCTGCTGAAGTCTGAAACACTCGACGAGCAATCTCTAGCCTGCCACAGCTGCTATACATATCCACAAGAGCAGCTGATACAAATGCATTTTTGTAAAAACCACATCTGATGAGGTGCGCATGGATCTGTTTCCCATGTCTAATAAGTCCAAGTTGCCGAAACGCTGAAAGAACGGTAGCCATGGTGATCTCATTTGGTTCAAACCCGAGTAAATGGAAAAATTCTATTGCTTCTTTAGCATTATCGTTCTGAGCTAAAGCAGATATCATGCAGTTCCATGAGCATAAGTTATGATGAAAACAAAGTTCAAACACTAATCTTGCACTTTCCACGTCACTCAGTCTTCCATACATAGTAATGAGAGCATTCTGCACACGAATATCTTGACCAGTTGAGGTCTTTAAAGCTAGGGCATGAATTGACTTTCCTTCACATGTCAATTCAAGATTTCCACAGGCTGGTATGACATTGACTAGAGTAATAGTATCATGGTTGATATTGAACTTGAGCCTCATTAACTTGAAAGCATTTAAAGCTTCAGAGAAGTGGCCTTTCTTTGTGCATCCCGAGATCATGGTATTCCAGCTATCCACATCAGCAATATAAGCTATCTCCTCCAGCAATTTGAAAGAAGCTACTATATCTCCACAAGAAATATACATGCAAATCAGGGAATTTACTATGATGATATTATTTACAAATCCCATCTTCACCTCCCACGAGTGGATCAACCCTCCAAATTGGATTGAGTTGGGGGAATCACAAGCAGGAAGAATTCCCAGAAGAGTTGACAAGCTGCATTCTGAGTTCCAACTATGGAACTTCTTAAGCAAAGACTGAGCTTCTCTACACAGGCCATTCCGGGAATACCCAGATATTATTGTATTCCATGAAACTAGATCTTTCGTTGCCATATTTAGGAAGAGATGCTCAGCGTCCTTGACCCTTTTGCACTTAAAATACATATCCATGAGAACATTTATCACCGACAGTTCTGCTCCCATCTCTCTCCGGATGGTGAAACCATGAATAGCTTTCCCTTTTCTCAATAGCATGAATTCTGCAGCTAGCGGAATAATGGAAATTAATGTCACAGCATCAGGTTTTAGAGTTCTTGTGAACTGCATTTCACGAAGAGCATCAAACGCTTTACCGACTTTTCCATTCAAAGCGAATCCATTTATCATCGAATTCCATGTTATTATATCCTTCTGCTTCATTATATGAAAGATATATTCAGCAGCATCAACGTCCCCAGACTGGGAATACAATGAAATGAGAGAATTTGCCACTGAAAGGTGGCAGCTTTCCTCATACCCTAGCTTTATTCCCCATCCTTGAATAACCTGACCACAACTAAACTCATCTAAACAAACAGAAGCCGCAATAGCACAAGAAAGACTCACACTATCAGTGCCTTTTTCCAAATTAGCCATCTGCTTGAAGTACCGCAATGACTTCTCAGGATGACCATTATAAATACAACCACTAATTATTGAATTCCATGAAACAATATCTTTACATTCTACTTCTCCAAAAACACATTCCGATGAGCTCAAATCACGACATTTTGCATAAAAATCAATAAGAGAATTTCCCAAAAGCGAATCTGAAAACATTCCCATTTTCACACTTGAACAATGAACAATCATACCCTTTCTCAAATCTCTCATATTAGACAAGGCAGAAATGACAATCACAAGCGTCGCAGAATCAAACTCCTTTCCTTCATTAACCATTTCAGCAAAGAATTTCACTGCAAATTCGAAAAACTTGTTCTTTATGCATGCCGTCATGATAGCATTCCATGTTACCACATCTTTAATTATAATTTCAGCAAAAAGAGCCAATGAAGAGCTAAATTGCTTGGTACTTGAGTAGATGATGAGGAGAGTAGTTACAGTGGGCAAATGAGCAAGCATGCCCGCTTTAAGCGCAAAGCCATGTGCTTGTGAAGTACTTAAGATATCAGGTTTTTCTTTGACCAACTTAACAAGTTGAAATATTTCATGGCCTTTGGCATTCTTGAAATCTTGAACTCTTCTATGCGGCATTTTATCAAACAGTTGGGTGGCAAGATAAGTGTAAGCATGGACTCGTGAATTCCTAGATGTAATAGAAATGCATTTAATGTGCAAAAGGGTATGCGTAAATATGGGTTTTTGGTAAAGATTACGAAAAAGGAATTGCAAAGGTGGTGGTACATGTTGAGGGAATTTGTTCGGCAATGATCTCCAGAAGAAAGAAGCTTTATATCCATTGCAGGACAGCTTTTTCATGAGTCATAACATGCCCATCTCAGATATGTTCTTTGCAATATTTCCGGTTGTTGTTTATACTTGCTGCTACCTGCGTTTGGTGTTTTGGCTCTTTGGCAACGTTGAGTTTGTGAGAATGTTTTTTGTTTATGCTTTGCTAAAAGTATTAGATAAGATAAAATTGAGAAGTAGAATGTTACAGTTTTCTTTTTTGTTTTGGTTCAAAATAAGTGTCCAGTTGTGTTATTAAGAAAAAATTCAATTTGTTTTTACTCTTTTACCCTTATGTGCATATCCCTAAAAATCTTTTCTCACTCCTCACTATAATTATGTGACCAATACTTTAATAAGGATAGTTTAGTCATACTAGGTTTTTTTGCATAGGATTTAGTAGTTTCTTAATAGGCGTGCTAAAAGGAAACTGGACACTTATTGTGAACCGGAGGGAGTACTTCGATAACATTGAAACGTCTAAAATAAAAGGCAACAACAACAACTACTACCCATTATTTCCCACCATGTGGGTCTGAGAAGGGTAGAATATAAGCAGCCTTACCCCTATCCTGAGAGGGTAGAGAGACTGTTTCCGAAATAACCCTCGGTTAGAGACATCTAAAATAAAAGGAACAGAATTAAATTTCTTATTTAACTTTTTGAATAGTTGAAAAAGGAAATTATGTCTATTTGCTAACAGCTTGTTTCGATGGTCGTTACCTATCGTATTGTGTCGTGTAATTTCTTTAAATACAATGTTTGTTATTTAAATTTATTGTATCGTACCGTTAGATACATCGTTACGTAACGATGAAAAGTGTCCCTTTATAGAACGATAATTTGGTGTGGTCAGAGGCGAGCCAGGATTTAAAGCTTATGAGTTCTGGATTCTAATCATTTTTGAGTTACCGAAAGCTACTGGGTTCGGCCGAACTCGTAACTCGCTTTCTAGCTCCGCCCTTGGTTGTGGTGGCATTGTTTCTTTACTTTTTTCTCCCATCTTGCCTTACTTTATTATTAAATAATCATATTTTATCTTTTATCCTACTTTTATATATCCTATTTTTAGTAATGTTGCAAGCAGAGGCGGAACTTGTCTTATAGGTACGGGTTCGGCCGAACCCAGTCACTTTTGCTTAAATACTATATTTATATTAAAATATTCATTAAATATGTACAAAAAATAATTACGAACCCACTAACTAAGACGATCTATGGGTTCCGAGACAAATTCAGAACCCATAAACTTTAAATTCTGGCTCCGCTTCTGGTTGCAAGTTATCGTTCATATTGTTAGTGTGTGATATCATGAAATGATGACAAACAATATAACCTATCCAAACATTGCATTCATCCAACAATATAGTACAATACAACACAATACGATATATTATGAAACGACATGTGTTGTTGTTGTTATTATTATTATTATTATTATTATTATTATTATTATTATTATTATTATAAAAAGCATAAATGCACGAAGGGACGTTTTCCCTATCACAGATACTTAGAAGATTTAAGCATCACGAAGTTAAAAAGTTTTAACCTCCTGAAATTCTAACACATAAGATGTTAAATAATCGATCTTTATAAATTAAAAAAATTGCTAAAAAATCGATTTCAGCTAGATAAGTAAAATGATATATGCCAATAAAAATATTCCAACTGACCAAAATTTAAAAGTGTAGTACAAGTTATAACCTAACTATTCAAAAGAAAATTTTGTGAGGCGTGTAAAACAGTCAATTTAAGGCATCAAGTGTTCCTGGAAAAACATATGTAACATTAAATATAACTTTTTGTATGGTGGCATAATAAGTTAGAAAAGTAGACTTATTTATGAGATGGGTTAAAATGAAGATTCTTTTTCTCCCCACTGCCATGGTTGACTGTTGATCTGTTGTTTTGTTTCAAAAGTATAAACCCCACTGCATCAACAGTAACAAAAATATGTTCTCTCTAACGATTTACATTTTTAGATGAGACCTAATTCAACATACTTTTTAGCCTACTAGTATCTATGAACGTGCGTTGCACGTTAATAATGTCACTCGATAATTTAAATATTTATTTATACGAAGGAACGATAAAATTTAGTTAATTTTATATGCATAATAATACACAATCATCTAAATGCAGAAAAATATTATTACATTAGCATAATACATGAATTTAAAATAAAAGGACATCATCAAAACTTACAGAATTGATCCATTTTGTCATGTTAGTTGGATAATTATATATTATTGTTTAAAAGTATTTAATGTGATGGTATTAATGAACACTTCTTTGTGGACAATATTTTTTTGTGTACGTTTCCTCCTAATGCTCTGGTTGCCTGCGTTAACCAGAACTCTTGTTGCGGATCTTGATATCACTTTGAAAGTGCAACATACAGTTGTTCGTGCATGAAAAATATATTACGATAAATATAGTGCAATATTTAGGATGTTTGTCCTTGTGCTTTATTTATTATATTTGTAAAACATAAACATACAAAAAATTATTTTCATACAAATTTAAAAGGATATTCCTTAGTTTCAGAAGACAAAAGTTGAATTCAGGGATAAGAATATACTTAGAAGCACATTGACCACTATCATAATTTTTGCATGTATCACCTTATTGTCAAAACTTCTATATACCATCTGAGTGCTAGTACATAAGTTATTTAGCGTATCTAAGTTTTTCAGTAACATGACGGGCATCTTGTTCTTCAGAATCAACCTATATACAATGGAAGATCACTTTTAACTTAGTGTATTATATAAATGGTGACACTAACATATGTAAGAAATAATAAATTTGACAACAGATATTTCCAGTAGAAGGTCATTTGGTATTAAAGTATTTAAGTATTCTTTTTTATAATAACTTTGGTATCATTTTCTGCTGAGTCAAAAACAGAAAAACGTTTTTTACTATACAATTTTGCAACCAACCTTTTATTTAATTGATCCACATATTCATTTCTGCTAGCCAAAATATCTTTTTAATTCTATCATGCGATTTGTACAAATTGCATTTTAATCTAATGATATGAATATTTCTCTTATTAAATGCATACTATTACCATTGGGATTGATAACCAAATGTTCATGAAGAATCAAATCATCTTTTATTAAGAGCAAATTGCATTTTAATCTAATGATATAAATATTTCTCTTATTAAATGCATACTATTACCATTGGGATTGATAACCAAGTGTTCATGAAGAACCAAATCATCTTTTATTGGATGCTCTTCTTCGTTTCTGGCACGAAGCAAGAAGATACTGAATACTGGATTTGTTCTTACTTTATATTTCTTGTCAGTTGAATCTTTTTCATTTGAGGCCAGAAGTATAACTTTGGCAAGCTAGCTTTTACAGTCTCTGTTTTTGTCGATTTTGGAACTACTGGTAGTACATGACATAAATCACATTCCAAACCACTAAATTTTCCACCAAACGATTCATTTAAAGGTCAATATATCTTTAAAACTCAAGGCAATTAACTAAATCGTTTGACACTTAGCCATAAGTGTTTCATCCCATATTATCAATAATTATTTAAGTTGTTTGAAGAGGTATATCAAATCTAATCGTTGTTGGTACACCACTCGCTATTATTGCTAGCAATATCATTCATTTTTATATGATATTTTTAAGTAATGCATGACACAGAAATATTATTTTGATTCCGCTGCAGGCATCTACAAAAAATAATCCCATTATAGCAGAGTCGACTCTGTATAATATATTCTTGAAAGCTTGTTCTTGTTTAGGATTTAGCTTTAATTGTGCTTCCTGATATCGTCCAATTTCACTCTTCTATTTGAGGATATGAAAACGGTTGAATCAATAATAATACCCAACAGAGTCGGGGTCGAATTCCACAGGGAGCTATGTGAATGTGTGTTAGTAGCATATATCTTAGCGTGTGAATTTGTATATCTTAATTGACACTTCCGCAATATTGGGTTTTCTTTGGAAATCTAAGTTAGACTACAGTTGCGATTTAAAGAATGAAACTAGTAAATTGTTCTTGGTTGTTTTTCAAATGATAAAATGGCCCAAGGCTATGACCTTCACTGTGATGACCCGAAATGTCATCCCGTATAATTTTATCTAAATATGTGTGTCGAGGCAGTGAAAGCCTCCTTCTTATCACACCTTGTTGTGTAGCGCAGCCCGGGAAGCCTTTATGTGAAAAAGATTGATGAAATAATAAAATTTTAAAGAAAACTGTTTTCTGAAAACTATAAAGGCTGTGAAAAAGAAATATGATGGAAACCTGTGTAATTGAGGCCCGTACTATGGTGACGGAGCCAGGACAGATCCAATATGTGTAAATTGAATATCTGTGAAATTGGTGAGAGATAGAGTTGAATTTGATGAGATTTGAACTGAAAGTGAGAAAATGTGAAGGTTGAGAAAGGTTGAGAAATTTCATGTGATTTGAGGTGTAATTCGATGTTTATGATAATGATTCAGTGTTTTGAATAATTGAATAAGTCTGTAACGTGTTTCCGAGGTTGTGTGCACTTTTGTTTGAGGTTTCGAGGGCTCGGGATAGTTTCGGGTAGGTTCCGGGTTACATTACACTAAAATTCACTGAGTACTGCATGTGCAGTAACAGGTCTCTGAACCTGGGAGCGCAGCGGCGGTCGCCCTAGCGCAGTCCGCAGTGCTCCCTTCGCGGCCGCGGTCGCCTTAGCGCGGACCGCGGTGGAAGACTTCAGCGAGACCTGCAGCAGCATCGTGGTCGCGGTCGCTTTATCGCGGACCGCGATTGTCGAACTTCAGAGAACCTGCAATAAGGCCTTCTCGGCCGCGGTCGTCTTACTGCGGACCGCGGTGGAGGCCTGGGAGGGGGTACCTATAAATAACGTAATTTTCAGCTATTTTCCACTTTTCAAAAATCCTAAAACGTAAGAGGCGATTTTCTAAACACTTTTCTTCTTCAAAAACATTGGTAAGTGATTTCTAACTCAATTTCTTTACTCTTTAACTTCTTTTTACAAGATTGCATCCTAGAATCTAGGGTTTTCATGGGGAAATTGGGAATTTTGGGGAAANACCGGATCCTCGATCGGTGCATCCGGTACAGCTCTAAGACGCCCTCGCCCCCTACCTCGGGTAGGTTCCCTACCCCTGCCCCTACCACGGCCTCGAGCGGCGGGGGTAGCAGCCTCTCTCGGATCAGGAACATGAGAAGTATGCGTCCTCACCATCTGTGAGAGAGTAGAAGATCAAATTTGAGTACATCATAGATTGCACGATAGGATCTGAACAAGGAGGAGTTTCTTAACACCCTATAGCCTCCTGAAGATAAGTACAGACGTCTCCATACCAATCCGCAAGACTCTACAGGGTTTGCCCATGACTCGTGAGACTACGTGAACCTAAAGCTCTAATACCACCTTGTCACGACCCAAAATCCTAACTCAGGTCGAGATGACGCCCAACAGCGGGGTCACGCAAGCCAACATTTAAACTACTACGGTTCCTTCTCATTTTCCTTAAACATATCAATATATATACTAAGTTACAAAGCTTAGATTATTAATCGATTAGGGGTAACTAACCAGTTTTAAGCAAAACAGTCATAATGAGGTGTGAGTCCAAAATATGCATATATGTACGGACATAGTCTACACAAATGCTACGTGTCATGAGGAAGAATAGCTATGCACTGCCGAGGATCGATCGGCCCGTCCCAAAAGTGCATGCT
>ML269914.1:0-16095 GCA_005239495.1 Nicotiana undulata
GTTGCCTTCTATCATTTTAATTGCTTTCTAGGTTAGTTTATATTTTCGCATTTAGTTATAAAAAAAATTTCTACATCAAAATCGTATTTGTTTGGCACTGCGCGATAAGTGATAATTCTCTAGCATTCCTAAACGTCCTCATATTGTTCTCTGTGGGATTCGACCCCAACCTTGTTGGGTTACTATATTTGACAACGATCGCTTACATTCTTTTAAGGTGTAAATTGAGCGTATCACGATCGCATACCTGTGTCAGGGCTCCTATTTTTCTAAATTTTGAACCCGATCCCATTCTAATAAGAGACCCTTGAGGATAAGTTTAAAGGGGAAAACATATATTTCTAGAGAGAGGGTGTGACATAGAGTGAGAAAGGGAGTTCCCAAGCTTCATCCGCCAATTCTTACTCAAATCCTGGAAGATAAACAAGGAAAGCATACTAGGTCTTCATCCTAGAGGTAAGACTCTACACCCTAACTTTAATTTTGAAATTTAACTAGAAATGGGCAATTAGTAAGATAATTCAAGGGTATGGGAGTTGTTAATTTTGCATGCATGTGTGATAATTAGATGTAGGTAGATTGTTGAGCTAAAATAGTAAAGAATGAGTTGTGATGTTGGAATCCTCCATAAAAAGGGCCTTGAAACCTTAATGCCCACCTAGTACTTGATAAAATGCTCAAATAAGCTAGAATCACGAGCATCTTCCTAATTTTTGGTTGAATTTGTTGCATTTTAAAATAGATTGAAGTTACTAAGATTTCCGAAATATTTTATAGTTAAGGGAGCTCAAGTGAGGTATGATTGCTAAACTCTTCTTTTATAATTGAACCCTACGTTACCCTTGTGTATTCCAAGTTGTTTATCATAAATTGTTTATTTCGAATAAGCTCTGTGACAAAGATATTGTTCAATTCGTGTTCAAATGCTCTTATTATGTTGTATTATTAATTAATGATGTGTTGAAAACTATGGATTGTGTATCTACATGTTATATTTCCAAGTCGTGTTACATATGAAAATTATTATGCCAAATTGTGTAGAGATTGTGATTGGGATTACACCTCCACCCAAACATATTGCGGTGAGGTGACAGGGCCATTTTGTGTAGGATATTGGTATTGTCGTTACACCACCATCATCATACACATATTGGGGTGAGGCGCCACGACCGCTTTGTTTACAATATAGGTATTGTTGTTACACCACCACCCGCATACACATATTGGGGTGAGGCGACAGGGCCGCTTTGTGTAGGTATTGGTATCGTTGTTGCACCTCCACCCGCGTACATTGGTGTTAGGCAGCGAGGTTCCTTTGTGTAAATACAGTTACAGAGGTTATCATCTTACAATTTACTAATGTTATTGACAGCTCTTGATAAATTAACAACATCTATGCTATTCCATTGTCACCCTTATTCATCTTATTTATGTTGTATTTCCAAGTTCTTGATTAGGTGTTTGGTTTTCATACTAGTACTATTCGACATGTACTAACGCCCTTTTTGTTGGGGGCGCTACTGAGACAAAGAGAGTGGAGTTATCCTCTTACCACCTGAAGGGGGTGACCTATTCTTGGTTTGATATGGGGGAGGACTTCCGTGAGGAGGGGAGCCCTCCTGCGAGGTGGAGTGAGTTTTCTGACGCTTTCATGGATCATTTCTTGCCTGCAATACCAAGGCGACTCGTGCCACTGAACTGAAGCAGGGTAGCATGGGTATGTGGGAGTACCACATGAAGTTCGCACACCTGTCCAAATATGCTATTCACTTGTTGTCCACTATGAAAGCAAGGGTGCGCCGGTTCGTATAGGGCCTTAGCTCATTGGTTATTAATAAGGCCGCTACAGCTGCCTTGAATTCTGATATGAACTATGGAAAGATGATGGCTTTTTCCCAAGCTACAGAGAACTGTAAATTGAAAAATAAAATGGAGCGTGAGGGTAGCAGCAAAGCCCAGTCACTGGGAAACTTTGGTAGTTCTTCCTGTGGTGGTGATGGTAGGCCGACATTTAGAGGGGGTTCAGTAGGGCCGTCTCAGTCCTTCGCCCAGTCTTCGATGAGTGCACAACCATCAGGACCTAGTCAGCAACAGTGGTGTCATTTCAAGTCTAGTCAAGGAAACAGGGGACCCCACCAGCAGGGTCGGCCAGGAGGGAAATTTCAGTAGCAGAGGAGACTCCCTATGCCCTATGTGTGGGAGGATGCACTTTGGGGTTCACTTCATGGGCCTACCTATATTCTATGAGGCGGTATTAGGGGTTACATTCAAAGAGATTGCCGCTCGTCTTGTCGGACCACGGGCAGAGGTACGACACAACCAACTAGTTCTACAGCTACTACATCCACAACATCTCCTCCAGATCTAGGCACTTCAGTGCACACAGGGTGTGGTGCAGCTAGGGGTGGTACCCAAAAATCGGGAGGGGCCAGTAGATTTTATGCCATGCGAAGGCGTCGAGATTTAGAGGCTTCTCCAGATATTGTCATGGGTATACTGACTGTCAGGTCTTGTTATATGTATGCTCTTATTGATCCTGGTTCCACTTTGTCCTATGTCACTCCTTATGTTTCTATGGAATTTGGGATAGAACCGGAACATCTTCGTGAGCCGTTCTCTGTATCTACTCCAGTTGGTGAGTCTTTTATGGGAGCACGGGTTTATAAGGATTGTGTTGTCTCGGTGTGTGGTCGGGACACCATGGCGATCTCATAGAATTGTGAATGGTTGATTTTTATGTGATCATGGGGATGGACTCGCTTTATTCTTATTTTGTTAAGCTTGATGCCGAACCAGAACCATTAGGTTCGAGTTTCAGATGAGCCAGTCATTGAATGGAAGGGCGTTGATGTGGTGCCGAAGGGTAGGTTTATTTCTTACCTTAAGGCCACGAAGATGATTAACAATGGGTGTATCTACCACTTGGTCGGGTTACGGATATCGATGCTGAGGCACCTATACTTGAGTCTGTGCTAGTTGTGAATGAATTTCCGGAGGTCTTTCCTAATAAGCTCTATGGGATCCCGCCATACAGGGAGATTGATTTTGGGATTGATGTGATGCCAATTCACGCATCCTATATATGTCACGCCCCAACCTCGAGGATCGTGACCGACGCTCAACCGAGAGAACCCGGTCGAGCCAGCCTATTAGATGACTACTGCCCGACTAGCTTGTGATTAAAGAAGGCATGTTGTCATTAGATAAGCAGTAGAAGAATTATATATATATAGAACCTTACACGTTGCATACTTCATTTTTATTATATCAAGGTCAAGTCCCTAAAATACATACAATTTACAAACCAGTGGAACATAAGTTTTAGAAGAAATACAACATAATTCAACGACCCGTTCCGATACCCCTACACAACCCACGTTAATGCCAACTGAGCCTCTAAGGATGCAAAAGATAATTATGATTATGCCGGCGACAAGGCCCCGTCTATACCTCAAAACGTGTAAGCATATAAGCAAAAGATGTACATCATAACCCCTGGAAGAATAGGAGGCTCACCAAGATCACTGAGACGGGGATGCGCCGCAAGCTGCGATCGGTACTGTCTTCTATGGAACCACCTACATCTATTCAAAGATGTAGCGCCCCCGGAAAAAGGGACATTAGTACTGTCAAATAGTACTAGTATGTAAAGCCAAACACCAATATTAATAAAATGAATAGTGAAACAAAGAGAAGACGATCATAATAGTAAGTAAGAGCTTCACAAAAATACGAAAGAAACATCAAGTAAGGTTCACATAGTTTCCGATTCAATTTTCCATCTTATTAGGTTGATGATCTTAGTGCCAAGTGCCACAACTCACAATGCCACCGTGTTCCTACACGGAGTCCAAACTCGACCCGACCGGCTAAGCCATCTCAAGTGAGACATCATCCATATCCACAATTTAAATCAATAAATCCAGCACAAGTACCACCATGTATGCGGCATGGTGTCCGGTCACGGCCAGATCGGCTAAGCCATCTCACTTGAGACATTACCCTTTCAATTGTTCAACTCAATTCACATTTCTTTCCCATCTTTCATTACATGTCACGAGTAGCCTCATTTATTAACTCGTTCTTAGCACTTGGCCGTATCTTACAATTCAATTCTTTCCCTTTTTATGCGTTCAAATAACAGTATCATCCATGTCAATAAGTCCTATAATATAAGGGATTGCACACATAAGGGAAGGATCTTGGAAAATCTTAATCACGCGGAGGCCTTTCATACAAATTAGGTTAGCAAGCTTTATTCGACTCATGACACAATTCTTAACCTTTCTCAACTCATACTCCTAATTTCAAACATATTATCAAATATCATGATGACATGATAAACATTTAGAACAATTATTGAACATAAATATTTCAACACACAAATTAAGGCAACCAATCCTAGTACGATCAAGTCATGAAGTTACACCAAATACTCGAATATCAGGGGTTCGATTCTAAGAAGAAGAGAGTTGAGCCATAAATACCTTAATTGAGTTTTCCTTAATTCCTAAAACAAGTTCCGTAACCCTTAGTACCTTCAATCTATTTAACAATGTAGCACAATTGAACCCATAATTAGGAAAAACGATCATAGTCCTAGCTCATTTGAGCATTATATCAAACATTATGTGTTTATAAAGGTTCCATGGCCCCTCTTTGCGAGAGATTCCACCAACCCATTCCCCATTCTTTTCTATCTTTGTTTTACCACTCCCCCATAGACCTTAGAATAACATGCATGCAAGGTAACCACCCTCATCCCCATTGATTACCTCACAATGACCCATTATAGCAATATTTTGGAATTAAGAGCTTAGGTGATAGAAGCTTACCTTCTTGGGAAGGAGACCTGGGTGCCTCTTTTGTAAGTCTTCAAGGTGGTTAAGCAAAAATTAAAGAACAATTGATGAAGACCCTTTTTCTCTCTCTAGGATCCTTTCCCTCACTCTAAACTATCAGAAAATATGCTCAAAATAGCCTAATGTGGGTGTTATAGCAGAATGGGGTCGGGTTTTAAAATAAGAAAAGGGGTGCCCGACACAGGTCTGCGGTCGCATATGCGACCGCATAATGGTTATGCGGCCCGCAAAGTGACCGAAAAATATCCCTCAAGGGCTTGAATTTTCTATCCAGGTATGCGGTCCACATACCTGTTCTACGGCCGCATAATGCACCGCAGAACTTCCCTTCACAAAAGTCCAAGGTGGATATGCGATCAATATGCGGCCCGCAAAGAAATTATGCGATCGCATAATTGGCCGCATAATTGACCACAAAATTTGCCAACTTTTCTGCCCCACTCTACGGCCAATATGCGGTTCGCAGAGTGATTATGCCTCCGCATAATGGGCAGCAGAAACACATTCTTCTGCAAACATTTTCCTTAAGGTCCGCAAAGTACTGTTCAACTTGGCGCTACGAAACTAACTCAGCGCTATGAAACTCTGGGTTTTTAGTCAAGAAATTTACGGGGCCTTACAATATATATTCCTCCCTACATGATGTCACCAGCAGAATTGAAGGAGCTAAAGAAAAAATTGAAGAACTTGTTACAGAAGGGTTTCATCTGACCAAGTGTGTCGCCTTGGGGTGAACCAGTTCTATTTGTAAGAAAGAAAGATGGGTCACTACAGATGTGTATTGACTACTGACATCTCAATAAAGTCACAATAAAAACAAGTAGCCACTACCAAGGATAAATGATTTGTTTGATCAATTACAGGGTGCTAAGTACTTCTCCAAAATTGATTTAATATCCGGGTATCATCAATTGAAGATCAGGGAACATGATAATCCGAAAACAAATTTCAGGACTCGGTATGGGCACTTTGAATTTTTTGTGATGTCTTTTGGGCTAACTAGATCTAATGGATCGAGTCTTCAAGCCTTTTCTTGACTCTTTTGTGATAGTGTTTATTGATGATATCCTTGTATATTCACGAAGTCGAGAGGACCACGTCGATCACCTCAGGGAAACTTTACAAACTCTACGTCAACACCAGTTGTATGCGAAGTTTTCGAAATGTGAATTTTGGCTTGAGTCTTTCACGTCTTTGGGTCATGTCGTCTCCACGGAAGGAATTAAGGTTGATCCTCAGAAGATTGGAGTTGTGAAGAATTGGCCTAGACCTACTACTCCAACAGAGATTTGCAGTTTCTTGGGCTTAGCTGGATATTACAGGAAGTTTGTGGAGGGGTTCTCTACTCTTGCCTCTCCGTTGACTAAATTGACGCAAAAGGCGGTTAAGTTCCAATGGCCAGATGCTTTTGAAAGGAGCTTCCAGGAGCTGAAATCAATACTGACTAAGGTGACAGTGTTAACCCTACCAGAGGGTACATATGGTTTTGTGGTGTATTGTGATGCTTCAAGGATCGGGCTTGGGTGTGTATTGAGCAACATGGCAAGGTGATATCTTATGCTTCTAGGCAACTCAAGAATCATGAAAAAAATTATCCAACACATGACTTAGAAATTACGGCGGTGGTATTTGCATTGAAGATTTGACGTCATTATTTGTATGGGGTCCATGTGGATATATTCACAGACCATACGAGCCTTCAATATATTTTCAAATAGAAGGAGCCGAATCTGAGGCAGAGAAGATGGCTTGAGTACGCTTTTTTATTCGGATTAAAATTAAAATAATTAAATAACTTTTTTTAAGTAACGTTCATAGAATAGGAAGAAAAATTAACAGTTTCTAAGTAGTGGTATCCTAACTGCTTGCAAAATAAAACCACGTTTTTTGGCAAGTGGTTGTACCTGGTTACGCACAATTGGTCTTCATAGAGCACATTTAAATTAATTAAATATTTTATTTAATTAATAATATATAGATATATCCTTCCTTGTGCATGTGGCAGAGATATCGCAAAAATGGTAAAAGAAAAACCTATAGAAAGCCGGTGGAACCATCGTAAAGTTTAAGGGAGAATTTCTCTCTCTACATTCTCAAAGTGGTCTGCTTTACATGCCAAACTTGAACTTCTTCTGTAGGTAATTTATAAATTCTCATTGAAGTCGGACTATGCACCCAAAATGTTTGATGATATGCAAAACTTGAACTGGTAATTTCTTGGGTGTTAGTTTGCAATTGTTTGAGTAATTTCTTTAGTGATCGTACGTGATTGCAAGGTATCAAAATTGCTGCTCTAAATTAGGTCTCTTTAATTTGTACTTTATTGTTATTTGTTCCTGTAAAAATAACTTTATCTATAGATCAAGTTCCAAAAGGGAAGAAATAAACAAGGAAAGATGAGGATGGATGATCTGCACAACTGCTTGTGTGACAATCTCTTCTCTTCTGAAGAGAAGGCAAAAGATGAACGAAGATGCACCTATTTTTTCAGTTAAGTTTTCTACTTTCTCTTCCTATTTCTTCTAATTGTGTGTTTATTGAGTAGTCTTAATGATAATCGTTGAAGTGGACTATGCACCCAAATTGTTTGATGATATGCCTGACTCATTCACCAAATGATATTTCAATAAATACATAATGTAAAACATGTTTTAAATAGAGTTCTTATCGCGAATGCATATAACCGATCTTTAAGAGCAATCATAACTTTAAAATTGTATATCGACTCACAGTGCAGTTCACTATGATTATTGCAAGTAATAATTCATCTCTTTGATACATCTAGCTTTTCTCTTCTTTTTTTCTTTTCTTTTGTAATATGACAAAATCTAATCAGCAATTAGGCCAAGCTAATCTATGATATTTTAAATTTGGTTCTTCTTTGATATAGAATGAAAACAAAATAATAATAGAGAAATGGACTTCGACGTTCATGATTTGTTGCTTCTCTATGAAGAAGTAACTGCCTTTGTCATTTTTTTGTTAATGATACTTTGGAAAATTCACAAGGTGGATTGCTCTGATGGTAAGCACCCTCCACTTCCAACCAAGAGGTTGTGAGTTCGAGTCACCCCAAGAGCAAGGTGAGGAGTTCTTGAAGAGAAGGATCCCGAGGGTCTATTGAAAATAAACTCTCTACCCTAGGGTAGGGGTAAGGTCTGCGTACACATTATCCTCCCCAGACCCCACTTGTAGGATTATACTGGGTTGTTGTTGTTGTTGTTGTTGTTGTTGTTGTTGTTGTTGTTGTTGTTGTTGTTATAATTTGGCAAATTACTAGCGCTTTTTAATTGAAGACTTTTGTAGGTTTGATTTTAGGATATTAGAGCTCAAGCATCCGGAACCACATTTGATAAAGTATATTTATAAAAGCATACTTTTTACTATTAGTTTTATACTAAATTGCTTACAAAAACTTATGCTTAAAATCTCTGTTTCTTTTTCAAAAAGCACAATGTCATTTGACCCTGTTGATATAGCATTCTGTTAGAGTTGCATGTGAACTTTCATGGCATTCTGATCATATTATAGTTCAACTCCGGGGAGAGTTATTTTTTATTTTTTATTTTGCTTTCTGGATGTTCACTTGATTTGTATCATCTTTTAAGCTATTTGTTGGAATTACTGAGGCTAATGATTGTGGCGAATTCAAAATGTCGACGCTATGAGTTTGCATATGCTGGTCACCAAACTCAAAGATTATTAACACGAAATCGACAGAGTGAGGAATGATGTATTTCACTTTGGGCTTCAAGGTGTTAAGAGTGATATTGCTGGATCTCATCCTCTTGATTCTTCTTATCACTCTATGAAGGTAAGGCAAGATGAATGAAGCCGAACCATAGGTATTTGCAACTATTTTCCTCTTCGTTACCAAATAACAGTATCTTTCTCTTCATCTCCACCTACCTTTCATATTGAAAGTATACTTGCCTTGATACAGTACTTTATTCAGAGTTTTTTCCTGAGACACAGAATACATCACTCTTTGAGCTCTGTTAGTCTCAAATATCTATTTTCCTTATAGTATTTGGCTCTTTGGTTTAGCATAAAGTAATCAAAACATCATTCCATTATGTATCAGTTTTGCAATTGTTTTTGCAGTTGTGACTTTTTCGGAACTTTTTATATAATTCTAACCATTTTACCAACATATCGTTCTATTAGTACTAATCATAAATACGTCATCATTTGTATTTTCTTCGAGAGCAATACATAATAATTTTCATTGAAAATATTTCTGGTCCAGGAACATATGACATGAGCATGTCCATCTATATTTTTTGGTAGTCAATATGTAGAGTCGTACTATATAATTTTTCCATTTAAAGATAGAACTGGCTCTTTCTTCATACGACCCTAAACAACAAAGTTTTAGGTGGTATTATAGGAAATAGTAATCTTACGAGGTTTGTAATAGGAAGAGTGGTAGTGTTCATAATATTTGAAGACTAATTGTTCACAACAATATTAAAGTGTTGAATAAAGCAAGTGATTTTGAGTAAAGAATTGGATACCTGTAAGTGTAAAATAATACTGTTATTTCTTCATTTTTCAAGTTTCGTTTTTTCCTTCTCTTCTTTATTTTAGACCTCTTTATATTATAATCACATTATGCTTAAAGTACACTTTGTTATTATAACTAAAATAGACACATTATTTGCTCAGATTTATCCTTAAAGAGGAGAAGTGCTTATTTGGAAGACATGTCGTTTGAGTTGTTTTATTCAATTCAGAAAATTTTCATCTCTTAAGGGGATAATATTGATTCTTTCTATATCCATCGAAGCTACTTTGGTTCTAAATATGACATACATTACTAACCATTGAATAGTGACAAAGACGACATAATAACATATAATCATCAGAAAGATTTAATAAGCTCTAGGTAGTATATGGATAAATTTATGTGCAACATCCAGATTTGCAGTTTCACATTCTTTCACAAGCCTTAAGTTATTATTGTGATGAGGGTGGTTTGTCGACACCATTTCTTCAGTCTTTTTTACAACTGTATTTCCTGTAGAATATTATATTGCTCTACATATCAATTGTTGTTATATGCTTTCCTTTACTTATATGATTCTCAAGTCTTTTTTAGTAAGAATGAGACTGGCCAAAATGATGTGAGTTAAAGTATCTATATGGGATCTGGTCGTAAACTCTTTACTTGATATAGATCCCCTTTCTTATGAATCAGTTTTCTGGGTACAAGAAATGAGTGCTCTTAATGGCTTTTCTCTCTTCGGTTACTGTTCTATTGGCCTTTTGCTTAGTGGTAAATTGTAACCACCTATCTTATGAAGAGGAAAGTAATTTACAACACCTGCCAAGGAAGCATATCAGTTGTTCCTTTATACTTTACTTGGATCTGTTTTTATGCTATTAGCTATTCTGTTGATTCTTCTCCAAACAGAAACAACCGATTTACAAATCTCATTAACCACAGAATTTAGTAAGCGGCGCCAAATCTTTCTATGGATTGCTTCTTTCGCCTCTTTCATCGTCAAAGTGCCTATGGTATCAGTTCATATTTGGTTACCCGAATGAAGGAATGATTCAATCTTCCATCATTTCAGAGCTGACGCCTCCCTTTCTGCCTTTCTATCTATACTTCCCATCCCAGCAAATTATGGAACAAGCAACGGCTTTCGCGCGAAAAAGTTTTTTTCTGGGTCTCGCTTGCACATTTCTGGGTTTGACCTTTCGTCCCTTAGTCTCACTATGTTCAACTAAGCCACTTCGTCCCTAGACTCGGATTTTCACGCCTTTCAAAACCTCAAAGGCGCAATCCAGTTAGGGGTGGAACTGCGTTTTATCGCTGCCAAGCTTCCGGTAGCGAGAGCACGACCACTTATAACCGACTTACTTGATAATGCCTCCACCCTTTCTGACCTCTACCAACTGAGTGACGAATTGGATAACCCATCCAGTCCTCTATCGCATCGAATTGACGAATTCATTCTGTTGTGNCCCATCAAGTCCTCTCTATGTTAGAACATTTCTGCGATGCTATTCTGATCTAAGTGGTCTTATTCTTTGTCTCGTGCTAGGAAGCATTACTCCTCTTTTCATTCCAAATTCAAGAATACGACCGATACAATTAATTGGTCTGTGCGCCTCTCTTATTACTTTTTTGTATCCCCCTGTTCTTCGGATACAATTCGATCCTTCTACGGCCAAATCTCAATTTGTGGAAAGCCTTCGATGGCTTCCTTATGAAAACATAATTTTTATTTGGGTATAGACGGTATCTCTTTATTCTTCGTGATATTGACCTCATTTCTGATCCCTATTTGCATTTTAGTGGGTTGGTCTGGTATGAGAAGTTATGGGAAAGAGTATATTACAGCATTTCTAATTCGTGAATTTGTGAAAAGGATTATTTAATGCCAACAGAATTTCTTTTATGCAGGGCTACCTTTTTTTTTATACACAGTACTTCAGTGTAGATGAAGATATTGTCTTGAACAGATTGATGAGTTGAATCCTCTTAATGGAGATTTTTTTAGGAAAGATTGATTCCAACGTGTAGGACTAGCCATATTTTCTAAAGGGGAAATACATATACAATGTAGCTAGGTTGAGAAATGCTGAATATTTATAGGTTTCATCAGCTCCTTTTCTTTGATGTGATAATCACACAACAAGAAAATCTAAAAGTATTTCTTATCTGTAATCATTTTTATTTGTGTTCTCTTTTATTTTTTCTACTTGTGTCATAGTTATTTAAGGTGCATGCAACTAATTATTGTTGTTAAGAAACTGAAAAAGATACTCATAAAAAGATAGTTTTAGTTTTTAGTAGTTTAATTCAAGCTTGTCGGGTAGTCAAAAGCCAAAAGCAAAAGAAACACTATGGAATGCCAGGTTTTTAACTCAAAACAAATGATGTGTGATTTTTCCGATTATGATATTCGCAGGAAATAAGATCTGAACCAAATGTGATATGTGAATATATTGGCAGGAAGCTGAGTTTTCGTGGCTATCATGTGTGTGGAATCAAATGTGAACCAAATGCGTGTGATTTGTGATATGTGTGATTTTTCCGATTATGGTATTCGCAGGAAATAAGATCTGAACCAAATGTGATATGTGAATATATTGGCAGGAAGCTGAGTTTTTGTGGCTATCATGTGTGTGGAATCAATTGTCCATAGCCACTATGTGGGTTCTTATGCATTTGCTTGTGTAGTCGATTTTCTTCAATAGTTTTTTATTTTATTTCTTATGTTGGATCTTTTAGAAAATAACTTTTTTTGCACTATTACGGCTTTGCATTATTTGCTTTCACAAATCTCTTTGAAAGCAAGGCAACAATCAATATCGCTTTCTAGAGGTTCCTTCAATTTTGGAGTATGTCCACAAGAATCGTCAAGTTTGTGATGCGTCCTTTTATTGTAATATTGGCTCCTAGAGTATAAAATAGTGTATTTATTTGAAGGGTTCATAACGAAGCAGTAGCAGTTACATATACCATAGAAAACGTCAAGTCTAATAAGATTGATCCAAAAATAAGAATATAAATCTGCAATATGTCAAACATGATTCATATACATATATTTCTATTATCTCTCGGTTCTTTTATACTTTGAAACGATGCGGATATGTAGACTAGTAAAAAGTAATACAAAAGGAGGGGGTGAAAAAGCAAATACCTTACTTGGTTTATGAGATGTGTCACATTATCAATGTAATGACCAGTTTCATATTATATAGATATGGATATACATATATGATTTCGTAAATTCACTTATGGATTTGATGATCGCACGAAGCGCGAATAAATTCTCTAGTTGATCCCTAACCTTTCATTGGCTGAACCATGTTTGATTGTGATCATAAATGTCACACCTATGTAGCTACTTCACTCTAACGAAAACCTATATATATATATGTGCAAAACTAGTTTTGAAGCAAATACAATTCGTTCTGCAGAAAGAAAAATTAGTCTTCAACCTTCCCAACAGACACTCTTTCTTCTGAAATCATACATTGATTTTGATGGCCTGTGAGAAATCCTTCTTACTCAAGCCGCATAGGATGTCCTGGAGCAGATGTTTGGGCCGCAGCAATGTTATGAGGTCTAATATTCCTACAACGCATGTACCTTAGAAACTGCCCAGGTAGCTCCTCTAGAAGTGCTTGAACAACTGAAATCTGTCCACCTGCAGAATGACAAAGCAAATATTATGTTCAGAATCAATCTTATCGACAATGTTAAAAGGATATTTACTGATTCTAACATAATAATTATGCGAAACAAAAAAGCAAACGAAATATAGAACAATGCAAGATGTATTATATGTTAAATCAAATTAGTGGAGAAGAACCAGCACAAGCACAAACTATGAGTAAAGGGCAGCCTAGTACACTAAGCTCCCGCTATGCGCGGGAACCGGGGAAGGGGACGGACTACAAGGGTCTATCACACGCAGTCTTACCCTACATTTCTGCAAGAGGCTGTTTGCACGGCTTGAACCCGTGACCTCCTGGTCACATGGCAGCAACTTTACCGGTTACGCCAAGGCTCCCCTTCAAGCACAAACTATGAGTAAGGACGCAAATGTTATTGCAACAAATAAACTATCTACAAGTCCGCAAAGGAGAATTATTTGCATGCAATAGTAAGATCATGGAAACACATCAAATCGATGATTTGACAATCTGTAAAACCAAAGCAACTAATATGACAAACCTTTGATATTTTACAAATCAGAAGTAAAACCCCAACTACTTGTGTCATGTCATTAGCATGCAGACTAAATTTGCCTCAAAAAGCATCATTAAGCACAATGCTGTGTTACGAGGGTATTCAACTCACTATGTACTTCTCGCATTGGAACAAATTGAACAATGTCTCGTGTTGCTACCCTTCCGGTGGAACTCTCTAATCGATGTCCATTGTCAGCATCTAGGATCTGAAAGGAAATAATAAACATGATTAGTTAATGATGTCACTACAACTTTTGCGAAGACAAGAGGTAGATATCATGTGCTCCGTTTAGAGGTTCGAGATGCTGTGATGAGAATATACCTCCATCTGTGTAAAATCTGCACTTCCAACTCCTACAATAAGAATTGAAAGTGTCAGGTCAGATGCCCTGACTAGAGCATCTGTAGTTTCTTGCATATCAGTAAGGACACCATCCTACAAATAGTAAAAGATTAACATCACCAGATTAATTTGCTGATATCACACATCTAAAAATAATCCTGCCTTGATCCATTAATTACCGTTATAATGAGGAGGACAAAGTATTTGCTTTGGTTGTACTTGAGGGACTCAGCAGCGATTTCTGCAGCCTTGTTAACTACATGTCCGAATAATGTGGGTCCAGAAAGAGTAAAATTCTGCAAAGCACTTGCATAAGCAGCCATGATACCTCCCACGCCGTCCACCTGTTAAACAATATCAAAAGAGAAGGGGAAAAAACAGGAAGTTACTCATTCAAAAAAAAAGAGAAGGAAATGGGGTTTGGGGAAGGTAGGATGTACGCAAGCCTTACCCCTACCCTGAAAGGACAGAGAGACTGTTTTCGATAGACTCTCGGCTAAAGAAAAGATGGAAGAAGCAGTAATAACAATACAAGATATTTAGAAAACTAAATCCAAGATAGCAAAAGAGAAGATGGAAGAAGTACTGATATCAAGTAATAACAGTACAAGATATGTAGTAATAACAAACTAAGGATAAAAAGGATGTCATACTAACGCTAAATTTATTAAATAATAATAATAATGTCGTTTTGGCTTTCTAAAATGACAAATATTACGGAAATTGTTTTTGGGATAAAGGACAGATAAAAAGGTGCAGAGGGATGTAATATATAAGATGACTCGCAACTGGACATCTCTAGCAAGCAAAACTAATTAGCTCTACCTCAAAGGCACCTGGGCTTCCAGCTAAGTTGAAACAGTGAGATACTGTTCCACTATATGCCCTGCCACCAAAGCCCCAAGCAGGAAAGTGTTTATCAGAATCGTAGAATTGTATGACATCTCCAACCTCCATAATAGCCTGTAACAAATACATTAATACCAATTATAAACAAACTTTTCTGGCATGCAGATACTGAGCATGACAATTAAAGCTTCTGGTTGTTTGCATAGCTAGAACCAGAATACTAGGATTTGTAATACAACAGAAAGTTTAAGGTACATCAAACTTAAATGTGTATACTTTCAGATTCTGAGCATACAAAGCTAAGATAACATTTCTTTTGGGTACAGAAATTGGACTAATTCATTGCTAGAGCCTAAAACTTCACAAAGTGTAATGCAATCAAGAAACCGCAGTAGATTATAAACATCATCAGTCACATGATTTTCTTTTTCCTGGCATATAAATAACATTCAGCTGTTCTGTTATTAGGCAATGAAAACATTGGAATTTAAAGAAGATGTAGTCGGTCATAATCCCTTACCCTCTGGTAAGCATTCAAACAGCCAGAAGGATCAATATAATGCAAGGAACCAGGATCGCGAGGATTTCCATTAGAAGCTGGGCATTGTAAGTTCAGATGCATCAGAAAACTCTTACCTAGACCAATTTTAATAAACCGTAAAAATGTAGTGCTTTCACCAGTAAAATCCACGGCAACCATAAAGCTAAGCTCAAATCCACTAGAAATGTAGTCAAGAAAACTATAGAGTTGCTTCTCAGCATATCCTTCAACAAAGAGTTGACCTTTCAGGACCTGAAAACAGTCAAATGGGTTCAGATATCACAAAGATGTTAGGCCCCCGACCCCTTCAACCAAAACATAATAATAATAATTAAAATAAACATCAACTAATAAGGAAAGTTTACCTTTTCATTACCCCGAAAACCAGAAGGTGGTGAAATAAAATTTGCACCAACTCTGCTCTTATGCATATTTTCAAGGTCTGCCACTGTCTTTGTAATTTCCTGAATTAAAAGTGGTGATAATTTATTCTAAAAAACAAAAAAAATGACAAAAGTTCTCCAACAAACAAAAAGGAGATACTTTAACTGAAACCAAAAAACTAACGAGCTACAACAATAATATTTCTTTATACGCTGAACAGATACCCGATGAGGACATGGTTGCCACTGCTGTTAAAGTCAAAGCACTCTATAACTAATGGATTTTCCTGCAGGAAACAGAAAGACCCGCGAAATTCAGAAACTTTTAGTGGCAAGGAAACAGTATTCAAAATAAATAGTGAAAGATACTTTTAAGCCATCCCCCCCCCCCCCCCGCCCCCA
>ML269914.1:16184-28318 GCA_005239495.1 Nicotiana undulata
CCCCCCCCCCCCCCCCCCCCCCAAAAAATACACTATAGATCAGATAAAAACAACAAAATAGCCAACTGAAAGAACCGTCAGATAGAATAACAAGTGTTGTATTGCACCAGGCACACCCAATGTTAGAAGAAATCAAGGTACCAATGGTCAAAGGTGAACGAGTTTTAGCAGATGATATCAAGCAGCGCGCGATTGACTTCTTGCAACGAAGAAACTACCTTATTCACAAATTGTTGCATAGTTAGACAGAAAGGCTTCCATATGGGATTTAAGTTATCATTTACGACCTCTGTCTTGCAAATTGGAACAGAACCTCCAGTTTCGACAATCCTAGATATTCTCAAGAAAGGATCCTGAAAGAAGAAAGTATATGACAAAGAGCAAATGAGACAGAAAACACCAACAAGCTCCATAAGAAAGTACAGTTCAGTGATACATACACTTTTTGAGAATAAATCCTTGTTTTCCAGGTTGGTACATCGCAATGTCATCTCCACTGCAGTTCTTGAAGTGACTGTTTCTTCTGCAAGAATAGTAAGTTTCCCTATGTTTTTCAGGCCATGGCCATCCCTGTTGTGCAGATTCAGTGTTATACTCCGGTTGCGCTTGGTCACAATCTGCAGTAAGATAAAAAGGAAACAAACTGTGTAAATTTCCAGTATTATGACACTAACAAATATAGGAAATTGCAGTAGCTACTGAATCTGAGGTGAAGTACTACTTGGCAACATTCAGTAAAAGAATTTTTTCCCAAGAAGTTGCTATGGATAGTTAAATGATAAGCACGTCTCTTATACAGGAAGCCAGACAAGTCTCCCATCAACAAGCACCCCAGCTTGTGGAGGAGTCAATGCAGACATAGGACGACTTAACAGCTTTTAAATACAACAGCTACATTTACTGCATGAGTGCCCCTGTAGTCCTTCTAAGACATATCTGTTGAAGGTTATAGATCCTTGTAGTAAAGACCACTTGCTAAAAAGGTGATTCACCATAACACAATTATCTAAAAGACAGATTGATAGACAAAGATGAGAACATTAACTGGAAAATACGATGGATGATACCTTAAGCATCTAAGAGAAATATGAACACAAGACCTTCGACCTAAACAGTTCAATAATTTCATTTGATATTTCCACTAATATCATGAGTGGCGACACTAAGGCCACTGGTCCAATTAAATCAAGTAACAGAGGTTCGACCAAGAGTTGACCACATTTGACCAAGGGTTGATCGAAGGTTGAACACATTTGATCGAGGTTGACCCCACATTGGAGATCTAGAACCATACATGATCTACAGTGTGGTTGGACTTGACCCCTACGGCTTAAGAGTACAAGGCACATTCTAATTATAGACCACTTTATTTGGGTTGTATTACATTTGGACTTCGGCCCATTAGCTTAGAATAGCCTTAGGGCTTAGACTATATATAGACTTGGATCATTTTCCTTAGTTTATGATGTTTTGATAAAAATTCTCTTGTGAGAGAACCCATTTGTGTATTCGAATTTATCTCTTCATTTGGACCTCAACTAGGATTCTTCGAGGTCGTTTGGTAGAGTGCATTAGAGAAAATAATGTATGCATTAGTCTTGTGTATTAGTAAAATCTTGTTTGGTATATTTTTTCAACTTATGTATAACTAACACAAACATTAGTTATACATCATATTTGGTATTATCCTATGTATATAGCTAATGCATAGCAAACCATGGTATTAGCAATACCAAGGCTATTAATGCATGCATTAGCATGGTTAAAGGCCAAATTATCAAAGTCCTTTCAAGTTAAAGAATATGGAGGGCATTTTTGTAAACAAATAATTTTCTTAAACATTATGAAATGGATTTTAATTTTTAATACACCACACCAATCAATGGATAAGAAATAACCTCTCCATAGCTAATACTTGCATTACTAGCCCATGCATTACTAATCCATGCATTATTAATACACCTAATTCAGCATTATTCTTATACACCCTACCAAACGACCCATTCAAGTAAGTTTTCAATGTATGAGTTCAGTTTCTCTCTCCCTTGGATTAAACATGTAATTTGAACTAATTACTCGGTCTCAAGTTAGTTTGCTTCAGATTAGCTAATTCCTCCATTTTCTAGGTTTCTCCATCTTTCTTCCCAAACTTGGGATTAAGTTATTAAATTGTGATTACAGGAATCAAATCCTCTTTTTACTTGGTTTTGTGCCCAGTTTAAGCGCTTAAGCCTTGAAGCGAGCTTTGTGGCCTTTAGTGTCACATCAAGGCTCTAAGGCATACTTTTCTTTGCCAAATGATTATAATCTTGAAAATGCGACATTAAACAATTGATATTTTGCTTTGTTGAAATTTTCTTTCAATTACTTTGTCCATATATTTGTTATTCATGCTTATAATTATTAGTGTTGGACTACATATACATATTTTTATTTTTTCTCCAATTGCGCCTTTTTTTATTAAAGTCCATGCTTTAGTTCACTGTTTGTGCCATTGCTAATCTAACTGGTCTTCTCTATCCTTTATCATTTTCCAACAACTTCATAGGTGTTCTTGGAGGTTGTTGGGTTTTCCTTCACTTTGCTTGAAACTCGTGAAAATTTCGTGGTCATTTGGTATCAGAGAGAGGTTTAGCCTTCGTTCCTACAAATCAAGATTTAGCTTCATCGCCATCTTTCAAGAAAACAGAAAGAATCTGAAAATCTGAATTTTTCTACAGTAACTAGGCACTGTAGTAGTAACAACTGGGGCAGTTGTTTTAGTTTTTTGGCTAGTATTTTGAGCCTGTTTCTTGATGGGTATCTTAGGGTAATGTTCAAAATTGATTGGGGATTATATTCTTGCTTGATTGAGAGAAATTAGCGAAATTTGGCCATCTTAGACGCATTTTTACAGCTGTTTTTTCTGTTGCTTTTTGCTTCACGCTGTGAATTTGAGCTGTTTGGTTAATGAACAATATTGGGTGCACTTTTTGGTATCTAATAGTGCATTTAAGTTTCATTTGATAAGCTTTTCCCCCATAAACCATCAATTCGGAAAATCATCTTTGAGTGTTTGTGTTGACTTCTTACATCTGAATTGATTGGATATTGTTTAAAATTGCTCCATTTTGATTGACCAAACTTGATTCATGTCCGGATTTGTTAGATCTGATTTAATATGATTTTAGTTGAACATTTCTTTTGAAAGTATGGTTCATTGTCAAGGAGGTGCATTTGCGGTCCTTTTAATACTAACTTTCTTTACCTTAAAGTATATCTTTTGCAGGTCCGGATATAAGAGAGGCTAGTATATCCTTGCCTTAAGTATATCTTTTGCCTTGTGAAACCCTACGCTACACAAACACTCCATCTGATAGCTTGTTTAGTCAAGCATCGAAAATTTGCTTATTTTGAAAAGCATTGTTCTCAAAAGTGCTTTTTAAAAAAAGTATTTTTAGTGAGAAGCAAATTGTATTTGTCTAATTAATTTGAAAAACACTTTTGAGCACTAATTAATGTTTGGTCAAGCTTTAAAAAAATATTTTTAAGTGTATTTTTCTCAAGGTGCTTTTGGAGAAAAACTACTTTTTCTACTTCTGCTTCTATCAAAATATATTTTTCCTTCTAAAAAATTGGTCAAACACCTTAATTTTGGCAAAAAGTACTTTTGACTAAAAAAACCTTTTGCCTAAAAAGGAGCTTGAACAAACAGGCTATGAGACTTGGGAATTTGTTACTTCACCACCAGACAAGAAGTTGGTCGCAAAGTTGATGGCTCGATTGAAGAATTCAAAGCACGATTGGTGGCTAGAGGGTTCACTCAGAGTTTTGGTTTCTCGTTGTTCCGTGAGAATCACGTTTTACATAACGGTAAAACTGGGATGGGAAAATTTTCATGTTATCATTGGCAGTGAAAAGCTAGATAAAAGGAAAACAAGCAATCGTACTCAATATTTCGTATCAAAACAAGTAATTTACTCTTGAGAATTACAAATAAAAAAAAGATATTTGTCAATTAATTATAGTTAGAAGACGTAAATTTATTTACCAAAGACATTATCCATTTAATAATTTGATACAAATATATCAAAGCATGAATAATTTTTTTGCCAAGGGAAAGGTTGTTTGCCTTTGCTTGTAGAACCAAATAATTCTATTTTTTTGTTTTAACTATATCTGGTAAACAAGAAACATTTGCCCCAGTTGCTAAAATGAATAATATTAGAATTCTTTTAACCTGTGCAACTAATCTTGATTGAGACTTACAACAGTTCAATATGAAAAATGCATTTCTTCATGGAGACTTTAAGGAAGAGGAGTATATGGAGATTCAGAAGTTTGACTATGAATTGATCCCATTTGACCAAGGATTGATAGAAGGTGAACACAGTGGATCACGGTTGACAATATTGGAGATCTCGAAGAATCATATCAAAGGATTGATAGAAGGTGAACACAGCGGATCGAGGTTGACAATATTGGAGATCTCGAGGAACCATAAATGACCTACATGGGTGTTAGTCTTGATCTGCACGGCTTATGACTACACAACCATTTTAACTACGGTCCACTCTATTTGGGTTGTATTAGACTTGGGGTCAAGGCCATTAGCTTAGATAGCTTTAGACTATAAATAGAGTTGGATTTTTTTTCCCTTTGTTTATGATATTTTTTAATAATGAAGAATTCTCTTGTGAAATAACCCCTTCGCGGGATTCACTTTCATCTCTTCAATTGGACCTCAGCTTGAATTCTCAAAGTTTAAATATATGAGTTGAAGTAATCATTCTCCCTTGGATTAAACCTTGTAATTTGGATGTTAATTAGTGAATTCAAGTTGTTTTGCTTGTGGTTAGCTAGTTGCTTCATTTGCTTGGTTTCTCCCTTCTTTCTTCTCCTATTTTGTGCTTGGAATGAATCAAATCCTCAAAATTACATTTTTACGTCATTGCTAATCTAATTGGTCTTAACTTATTTATCCTCTATTGTTTTCCAACATCTTCATGTATGTACAAGGGCTGGTGGGTTTTCCTTCATCTTGCTTGAAACTCGCGTCATCAATGAGTCAATTTCACCAAGAAGCAGCTGAATAAGTATAAGAATGACCTCTTGTTGTACAAATCCTTGCGTCACAATGGGGCAATTGCAGATTTTTGTACATCGCAAGGCTGGAATTTGAGTCTTAGAAGGAATTTTAATAATTGGGAAATGGAGAGGGTAGGCCTCTTGCTACAAATGCTTAGCAACACTGTTTTGGATCACAACAAAATGGACTATCAGTTGGAAGGGTCACCCCAAGGGCATTTTTTCAGTTAAAAGTTGTTACAGTATGCTGGATTTTAACAACAGTGGTTTATGGCCGTGGAAAAAAATATGGTACAACATGGCACCTTTAAAGGTTTCTTGCTTCTCTTGGATTGTGGCTAAGGAGGCTTGCCTCACAGAAAACAATCTCCAGAAGAGGGGTTTCAAGCTGTGCAACAAATGTCCTTTATGTGAAGAACAATCTGAAGATGTTACCCATCTTTTTTTGCACTGCAACGTCACAAACCAGTTATGGAACATGTTCTTTTCAATATTTGGTATGTCTTGGACCATGCCTAACTCCATTTTAAAATGCTGAAGTGCTGGACCACGGAGGGTCTATGCAAGAAAGCTCAAAAGACTTGGAACATTGTTCCTCAAGTTATCCGGTGGTCCGTCTGGCTTGAAAGAAACAGTAGAATTTTTGAAGGCAAAAGAAGAAATTTACAAAAGCTTCATTGCATTTTGTTGATTGCTTTTTGGTGCAAACTGGCTTTTGCACCAGATGTAGATGATATTTTAGACGCAATTGCTACTGGATACGGCCAGGGATACTATGGAATCTGTGTTAGCCCGAGCGTATACAATTGTCTTACCTCTGAGAGAACACAGCTACCTTCACCGAGGAAATCTTGGTCCTTCAATTTCAGGTCCTGCAGTGCAGAAAATCTTTCAATTTAGCCATAATGCTTGGCAAATATGTCACTGAAAAACTGCAAATTATTTGTTGATCAATAAAGCAGATAACTCATACATATGCAACTATGATCAAGGGGAAAGAAAATAATATTAAACATTAGCAGTTCCATGAATTATTGGAATTGAACATTCCAAGCTTGATTCTTACAACAAACTTTCGACGTAGATTACTTTCATTGATAGATTATTTAAAGTCCAGAATAGACATTTTGAGTATTGAGCAAAGAGGTAAAAGTGAACATTTGCAGAAAAAACAGATTATTAAGAAGTTTACTTCCCATCTATTTAGTTTACATGTTTTCTTTCTAGTACAAAGGAAGATTTTAAATCTCAAGTGCTAAAGAATGGAAAACATTAGATTTAGAAAATCGGCAGAATAGTTTGGGACTACCCTATACTTGACAACTTTTATTTAGTTCCCCCTTAAATTTCACGTGGCTTTTAATACCCCTCTAAACTTGGCGTTTTGATTGCTTCAACCCCCAGGATGCTGACAATCCATGGGAGTGTGGCACACGCGCTGCCACATGGATTTTTTTTTGTCAATGTGGTTTTTTTACAATATAATATATATTTTTACCTTTTTAAGTCCACCAATTATTTAAATTATCTTTTTCGTACCACTCTGTTTAAGAAAAACTAGGAACAACACTATTTTGATTGTAATTTTTTATTTGGATATAGTAACTTTTACATATTTGGTCAGGAAAAGAAGGAATACGCAGTTTACTCATTGCATCTAAAGAAAAATATGTTGTTGGAACTCCATATTTTGGCTAAAAATAATTCCAACCAAATATTTTACGAATTTGACCCAAAAATGCATAATTTAACCAAATAGTTGTTGCATGAAAAGAATAATACACAATATTTTTTTCTCTTTTTAGGAAATACACCATTTGAACTTCATTACTTTGGCTAAACCTTCTATTTATTTGGCTAACCGAAATAGAGTTTTCAACTAAATTTTGTAGATTTGGACCGAAAATAAAAATACATAGTTGAAACAAATATTTATTGTATAAAAAAAACACAATTCAGATCAAATATACAACGTATATTAAGAAGAAACAAAGACAAATACAACTGGAACAAATAAATCATGATATTTGTTTTATGTGGCAATTACTATTTCAAAAATACCCCACTTAGAAGTTGATTTTTCGATTTTTTCCCTTCTACGTGCCTAAGGGGTCGTTTGGTAGGAGGTATTAGAAAAAATAATGCAAGCATTAGCTCTATGCATTACTAATACCTTGTTTGGTACATTTTTTCAACCTGTGTATGTATTAGTTATACATCATACTTGGCATTATCTTAGGCATAAGTAATGCATAGAAAACCATGGCATTAGTAATACCACTATTAATGCATGCATTAGCATGTTTAAAGACAAAAACTGACCTTAAAGTCCCTAAAAGCTACAGAATATGGAGGGCATTTTTGTAAACAACTATTTTTCTTAAAAATTATGCAATGCATTATAATTTTAGTACACCACACCAAACAGTAGATAAGAAATAATATATGCATAACTAATGCTTGCATTACTAACGCATGCATTACTAATCAATGCATTACTAATACACCTTATTCCGCACTACCCCTAAAAGAGAATGCATCCACGCTCTTTGCCACGTCAGCATCTAGGGGGGTTGAGGCTATCAGATTTCCAAGTTTAGGGGTATTAAAGATCACATAAAGTTTAAGGGGGAACTAAGCAAAAGTTGCCAAGTTTAGGGAGACCCCGAATATTTCTGCCCCAGAAATCTCACGTCAAGCTAAAGAATCATACACATGTGACTCAATGTCAAATGCCTACTTCAAACGGATGACACAAAATTGTTTAAATCAGATGATGCACAAGAACATTTCTCATTGTTACTTTTGTCATAGTATCATTTCCTACTTGTGTCAAGCACTTGCAGTGTCCACAAGTGAAAACGATATTGGAGTTTCTCCAACTGTCAATCAAGTAAAGACAAAATAAAAATTGATTTAAGTTAAAAAAAAGGTCCAGACCAACTACATATGTATCATCTTGCTCAAAAAGTTGACATATACAAATAACAGTGGTGAGTAAAGGGAGTAGCTTATTCATTAAAGATTCATGTTATGGAGATTAAGGGCTTATTCAACCCATTCGGAATCCCTGTTCTTCTTTCCCATCCCCTCACAAAGAAAGAGGGGAAGGGGAAAAGTGATAACCAAATAAAAGCAAAAGTAGAAGTATATCTTACAGAAAGCACTGGACTGTAAAGATACTGGAAACTGTTAACAATTGTCCACTTACAGAAAGTAAGCATACCTTAACTGGTATATTATGATATTTTGTGTCTATATCATAGACATGGAAACTGAAAATCAAAAGATATGTAAAAGCACGTCAGGAGCTAATTGAACATAATAGAGATCCATAAATTCAGAGATCAAATAAGCATGAAGAGCAAAAACCTACATCAGTGTCTGCACAGTCTCATGATATGAATTTTCTGTATCCATACAGGGTCCAAGTTGTTCATTATAACTTCTGTTCGACCAAGCTCTTCCAGTGCCCCGTCTCTTTTTCTAACGCATACTACTGCCACTGGATCACTCTGAACTTAAGTAGAACACCAAACTCATTGATAAGGCAATGCAAAAGAAGAATTTGAACATTGAAAAGGAAGGTACAAAAACGACGGAAACCCAGCTATGAGGCTGGGTTTTGAAATTTCGAACTAGAACTGTTATAGGGATAATATAAGAAAAAGGAGAAATTGACCATAAGAAAGATATAAAGTTTCAGGCTTGATGCAAGCTTTTTAGTTTACAATTCAGACAACACAAGAAGTATGAAATGAAGAGTACAGTTTAATTGAGTTAAACATAGGTGAAGCAATCAGAACACTACTACACATGAATATATGTTCAGACATGTTACTGATGTTACCACTTATCCCAAGTTACATATTTGTAATATGGTGGCAATACTTTTAAATCAGAAAAGTAAAACTTCTTTGAAGGTCATTTCTTTTTGAAATAGCTATTTCTATAAAGGGAAAAGGGTCAAAATTGTCCATATACTATCAAAAATTAGTCACGTTTATACCCGTTTTTACTTTCGGTCCAAACATACGCCTACCGCTAGTAAAGTATACAAAATCGTCCCTAACCCTAACATATTTCCAACGTGACAGTAGGACCCCTCACTTAATGTGCCAACTAGGTAAATACCAACCCGTATCTCATTACCCAAAACTCATACCCATTCAAACAACCCAAAACTCATACCCATTCAAATAACTCATTAACCGGTCGGAAGTTTCGTGCTCTGTAACCACCGAATAAACGCCAACTTCAATTGCATCAGCTTCTCTCCGTTCTCCTTCCGCCATCTTTACTCTTTGCTCCAATTAATGAAGTTTGCTTTCGAAAGAATTGTTGATGTGTGAGTTGTTCTTTCTTTCCACTCTTCCACCTCCATATTAAACTGCCTCATTTCCCTCTCTCTTTTCAAACCCCCTGAAATCCATATCACAATCATTTCCCAAAATTTAATTTACCTTAACGCTTGCTTGGCCCTAACAAACTTCCATAAAATTAGAATAAAATTCGAACTAACTCTAATTTGAGGTCAGCTTTCTCACCCACAAATTACAACACTCGAAAAAGACGAAGACAAAAGCACAGTGGAAAAAAATAACAATTCACCACAAGTGGATCACAGTGAGTTTTTCTTTATGGGTATCAGCTTCCACTGTCGACGCAGCTCAAAACAATATCAAATTCAGATCTTCGTCGTTGGTTTTCTCCATGAAGGATAGCAGACGATTTCGACAATGATGTTGTTGATGTATCCTAAGTTGGATATTATGATGAGTAGTTTGCTTGCATTTTCCAGTGCCTTAGCTCAGGTGACTGAAAAAAATTGTTCCCTCGTCTGCCGCCATTTTGGTGGGGTGGAAGAAGAAACGTGTTTTAAAAGGGAAAATGGTACTGACGGGATAATGGGTTATTTGATTGGGTATGAGTTTTGGGTAGTTTGAATGGGTATGACCAGGTAATGAGATTCGGGTTGGTATTCGCCTAGTTGGCACATTAAGTGAGGGTCCTACTGCCACGTTGGAAATCTGTTAGGGTTAGGGACGATTTTGTATACTTTACTAACAGTAGGCGTATATTTGGACCGAAAGTAGAAACGGGTATAAACGTGACTAATTTTCGACAGTATAAGGACAATTTTAGCCCTTTTCCCTTCTTATAAATTTAATGGACTTACCAACGGAGTAGATTCATTAATATTTATATTTCAATCAATTCAACAAAATGTAGTAACTTTGCAATATTATTCATTTTATTTGGCATTACATCATAAATACTTGCAGATGTTCAATATAAGACAAAAATTAGACAGTTAGCTCCTTGTAAATACAGGCAATTCATTCTGGAATGGAGAGAGTATTATACAATCTTGTTAACAGAATTTACAGCAGGTATATTAGCTCCACATAGTTTCAACTTTCAAATAAGATCTCTGCTACCTCAGAACTCATAGCAAGAGATTGACATCACATACATAGTTAATATGACAGTAGACTTAATACAAAAATGGTAATACAAATATTAATAATCACTGGATTATTGTATTTGTTACCTGATATTTTATTTTCCTTATAAAAGTTAAAGCATGTGTTTGGTATTAAATTGAATATCCAGTAATACCAATGACCTAAGGTTCAAACAATCCATATTAGTTTTCTTATATGTAACTAAAATAATTAGCTTGAAACAATTGAATATCCAATAAAATCTATAAGTACCAATTTTTTATTTTCTCAAATGAAAAGATAATTTTACATGGAAAGTTAAAAATGGCGTATACTAAAATATGAAATAGAAAACTAAGCAAATCGTAGAGTATAGGAAACAAATTGGATAATCAAAATTCTGATTAATAATACTAAGTTCCATATAGACATTGTTTTTTCTTATACCTCATAACAAATGAGCCCTAAACTTTCGTATTCAGTAATTGATAATGGAAAGGAACATATTACACTTTGATTCTACTTATTCATGAGCCACACTGACTTGACTATCTGCATGTTTAAAACTGACATGAATCATGATCCTGTAAAAGTAAATCATTTTAGCTTGATCCAGATAGAAAAAATTTAAACAAACAAATCATTGTCCATGATGACAGAAGGAAGTTTTGAGCAGCAACTATACCATAATATTCTCAAATGTTAGAATAAGCTTTAAAAATAATGACTGGGATACACAGACAGAAATCACCAATAAACTGCAAGTTTAACATTCAAAAGAGAAGGTACCTTAGAAACAATATCAAGATCACGTAGCTTTGAAGCCGATAATGATAACCAGAGGCGGACCCAGGATTTAAGCATAACGGGGGCACCATTATTTTTACTATGACAATCACCAACAATAAAGTTCGGGTGTAACCCTTTGAAATGACTATGATAATTTATCATCAAAATAAAAACATCAATATTATCAAATACCATTAACTTGATACTAATATAACAAAAGTATATTGTCCACTCATAGTTGAACTCGACACGTTTTCATATTTTGAAAACGGTCAATAATAGCATCATTGCTTATATTTACAAATACTTCCTTCTCAAAGTAACAAACTAAACAATCATTTAAAAATGCATCACTAATACTACTACGCAATTCATCTTTGATGTACTTCATAGATGAGAATGCTCTTTCCACTGTTGCAGTTGCGACGGGTAAAATTAAAGTCAACTTCACAAGCAAATAAACAAGTGAATAAGTCTCCACAAGATTTGTCTCAACCAATGCTTTCGCCAAATCACCAATTCCTTTCAAATCAGAGAACCTAGGGCCACCATGTTGCATGTGCCGTATGAAAGTGTCAAGTTGGCGACTAAGATCACGAAGCTTCAATTCACCAAACTCATCGGGATAATGCTTGGCCAATGTCATTATTCTTTCCTTATCAAAATTAGCAAATGAGTTAGTCGGATTCAAGCTAGCCATACCAAGCTTGTAACCAAAACAAAAATCCCATGGATCAGCAAAGGCTTGTTCTAGACCACGCAGCTAGTAAGCAGGTTACTACTCACAACATCAAAACGACTATTAAGCTCCAGAAGTTGCAAATCAATCAC
>ML269915.1:0-36408 GCA_005239495.1 Nicotiana undulata
TCCGTGTCGGTATATGTACACTTGAGTCTGGATCACATAAGACTGGATTGGCAGGTATTGTTTTATAAGAGAAATAGGTACATGGGGTTCTTACTTGTGTTACATTATGTGTTCATATACTTGCTGTTTACTGCTTCGCATGCCTATTGCTTTAGCCATATCTCATTTTATATTAGGTTGCTGGACCTTAGTGAGTATCTAGTCGACCTCTTGTCACTATTTCTTCGAGTTTAGACGGGATACTCACTGGGTACATATATGTATATGTACTCATACTACACTTTNTCCTCGGACAATAGTTGTATAATTGAATAAATTCTTAGAAACTGCTCATGTACTTGTGTCACCGGGTTCTTGGGATGTGTTGAGTCTTGTTTTATTGAATTAAAGGCACCTTCTGTCATATTTAAATCTACAACAGTTTATTTATTTGATTGTGAAATGCAATAAAGGCAACGATTTCGAAATTTTTAAACATGAAGGTATTTGTACGAATTAAGGAATTGGCTTTCCCGACAGTGGTGTCCGTCGCCATCACAACCCATAGGTTTTGGGTCGTGACAGCAGCGGAATTAGCAATTGAGAAAGACTCATCCAATTAGGCAGTTAAAGATAAGAATCTTCTCGAGTCTTCATTTGCTGAGCAACTTCCCAAGGCTTTTGAAGAAATTAGGAGTTTAAAGGATTTGCCGAACCAAAAATAAGCTTACTCTGGGGAGCTTGTTCAAACGCTCACACAAACTCAAGAAGATCTTCGTGTATCCTCAAATAAGGTTCAGTTTTTAGAGAGATCTCGTGCCCCTACAGGGTTCTTACGATGCTGCCTTGAATGAGAAGGATGAATTAAGAGCTGAGGTTGAGCAGTGGAAAAAAGATTGTGAAGCCCTTGAAAATAAAGTTGTTGTTGATGTTAATTGGGCTTTCTTGAACACAAGCCTAGAAACGTTAATGGAAGTAAGCCGGGAAGGCTTTGACTTAGATGCTGAAATTGCAAAGACCAAAGAGACGATTGAAAAGACCCAGCAAAGTCAAAGCTTTTCTTCACTTGAGGTTGGCATTACCGAGGGTGATGAAAGTGCTCCTAGTAAGGCTGTTGTTCAAGCTCCTCCTGCTTAAGTTGCTCTTCCTTCTGCTGATGATGCTATTCTTCATCCTACTGGTTCATATTTTGCTCCACAGTGAAAGTTTAAAAAGTTTGAAATGTGACTTTGTTTTTTTAATTGGTGGAACATTTGGAGATTTACCCCTGGTCCTATTTGGGGGTAACGTTTTGGAAAGTCTTACCCCTAGTCTGTTTTGGTTTTTTTTTGTATAAGACAATTAAGTTGGAACTAAGTTTACACTTAGTTTTAACCAAGCTATTATAATATCATTTTCTAAGTTTTTGTTCAACTTCTATGATATTTTATTTTGAGTTCCTGTACTACTCTTTTATTATGCATTAAAAATGCTTTGGTACTTCATGACTTTTTGAAACAAGCACGATTTATAAAAGAGGGCCCTCTTATAAACGACACTTAATGAAGAAGACGTCTCAACTTCATAATGGTGTAAACATACGAAAGAAGAAATAAGAACACATACGTTTCTTTGAATAACTTTGAGGAAAATTTTGTATCATTCGAACTTTCAAATTGTATAATACTTTACATGTATTCAAGTATATCTATAACTTTTTCGTAACTATTTTCTTTACAACAGATTTATAAATAATTCAAGGGTATATCTTGCAACCTCTGACTAAATATTGCCTTTAACCTAAACATTCGTAAGATTTTGAATTTTACATCCACGAGTGTATTCTTCATAGGTTTTTGAATCAGGCTTGCATATTTTTCTCTTGACTTTGGTCTTAACTTTTGATTTGTTGGGTAGACCTTAGGCTTGACTTGAATTCTGACTTTTCCAGTCTTCTTTGCCTTCCTTATATATATGTAGTCCCCCAAGTGTTTGAGTTTTGAAGTATGAAATCTTGAGCACCTGATTATTTCTTTCCATATGGTCCATTTCCTGAAAAGGAAAAACATACGGGACTTAGAGGTATATATAATTTTGACGATGACTACTTAACTCTTTATATTTCCACCAGAAAGGTTTCAACCCTAGACAATAATGTTGCTTCCGCGTGTCTTTCAAGTCTAATATCATCATTTGGTGTGGGTTAGATTTTTGCCTATCATCTAAAATTATTAGTATAATTTTAACTGTACAAAACAAAATATTGTAATTGAATGATACCTGACCGTGGATATTTCTTTTGCTCAGAATTAGTATTTCTTTAAATGAACAACATTTCAACTTGAGGGTAAAACCTTGTCATCCATGGTTTCTTACTCATAGGCACCTTTTCTAGCAATACCTCAAACTTTATAGGGTCCTTCCCAATTTAGATTTAACTTTCCTGCTCCGGTTGTTTTTGCTGATTGGAAAACCTTTTTTAGAACGAAGTCCCCAATTTTGAAGTACCTGAGGTGAGCCTTTCTGTTGTAGTATCGTTCTATTATTTGCTTTTATGCTGCCATCCGTATTAAAGCTGCTTATCTTCTTTATTCGAGTAAGTCCAAGTTTGTTCTTAATTCCTTATCGTTTGACTCTTTTGTTGCCAATGTGAATATTGTGCTTGGTTCTCCTATTTCAACTAGGATTAAAGCTTCTAAACCGTACACAAGTGAAAATGGTGTTTCTCCTATGGCTATTTTTGTTGTGGTTCTATAAGCCCATAACACTCCTGGTAATTCCTCAGGCCAATGCCCTTTTGATTTTTCTAATCTCTTCTTCAAATTATTGATGATAATGTTATTTGTTAACTCTGTTTGTCCATTTGCCACGGGATGGTAAGGTGAAGAGGTGATACGTTTGATTTTCCAACTTTGATAGAACTCTATGATTTTCGAGCCTATAAATTGTGGGCCATTATCACATACGATTTCCTTTGGAACTCCAAACCGGGATATAATGTTTCGCCAAATGAAATCTTTTACCTCCTTTTCTTGTACCTGTTTGAAATCTCCCACCTCTACCCATTTTGAAAAGTAATCTGTTAACACTAATAAAAACCATACATTTCCTTTAGTTTGTGGTAAAGGCCCTACTATATCCATTCCCCATTTCATAAATGGCCATGGAGAAATAATTGTATGTAATAACTCTGCAGGTCGATGCATAGTGTTGGCGTATCGTTGACACTTATCACACTTGGCTACAAATTTTTCTGCTTCCTCTTCTATTTTGTTCCAGTTGTATTATGCCATGATTAGTGTTTTAACTAAAGATCTTCTACCTGTGTGATTTACGTAATGTCCTTCATGTACTTCTTTCATCACGTACTCTGTTTGATTGGGTCCAAGGCACCTTGCTAAAGGGCCACCAAACATTTTTTGATATAAATTATCTCGAATTAGACAATAACGAGCAGCTTTTTGTCGAATCACTTGAGATTCTTTCTTGCCTTCAGGTACGATCCCGTACTGCAAAAAATTAACAATCTCGTTTCTCCAATCCTAGGTTAAATTATTAAAGCTTACCTCATGTTTATCCTGGTCAAGTGCTGAATGAAATAAATGTATTACAATAGCATTTTCTTCACTCGTTACTTCTGCAACTGAAGCAAGGTTAGCCAACGCGTCTGCTTTTGCGTTTTCTTCCCTGGGTATTTGCACTATTTTCCATGATTGGAATTTCCTGACCAGTTCTCGTGCCTTTTCCAAATATTGTTGCACTCATGCCTCTCTAGCAGTGTAAGTCCCTTGCATCTGATTCACTACCAGTTGAGAGTCACTTTTAATCACGATTTGCTCTATGGAGAGTTCTCGTGCTAGTTCCAAACCTGCAATTACAGCTTCATACTCTGATTCATTGTTAGTAATAGGGTAGCATTTAATTGATTGTCTGATACTTTCACCTGAGTGTGGGATGAAGACAATACCCAAACCGGCTCCTTTGACATTTGAAGAGCCATCAGTAAATAAAGTCCAAGTACCTGGATTAGCTCCAGTAAAAAATTGAAATTCCTTTTCTACTTAAGGAATTATTTTGGTATTAAAATCTGCAACAAAGTCTGCTAAAACTTGAGACTTTATTGTTGCTCTAGGTTGATCAATAATGTCATATTCACTTAGTTCTATTCCCACTTGGCTAATCTTCTTAACAATTCTTGTTTATGCAAAATATTCCTTAAAGGATATGCAGTTACTACGGAAATAGGATGACATTGAAAATATTGTCTCAATTTCCTCGTTGCCATGACTAATGCTAATGCTAATGCAAGTTTCTCTAGATGAGGATATCTAGTTTCAACATCTAATAAAGATTTACTAATATAATAAATTGGAGATTGTTTACCTTTGTCCTCCATTAGCAAAACTGCACTTACAATTACTTCTACAACTGCAAGATATACAAATAGTCTTTCTCCATCCCTTGGTTTAGACAGTAGGGGGGGGATTTGATAAATATGCCTTCAAATCTTTTAGGGCTTGTTAGCGTTCCTCATTCCATCAAATTGATTTTGCTTCTTCAACGCGGAAAATAATTTAAAGCTTTTCTCTGAAGATCTTGAAATGAATCTTCCCAGAGCTGCAATCCTACCTGTCAATCTTTGTACCTCTTTTTTGCTTGTGAGTATATCAGGTATTTCTTCAATAGCTTTAATCTGTGCAGGATTTACTTCAATTCCTCTATTAGATACAAGAGAGCTTAAAAACTTACCTGAAGCTACGCCAAAAATGCACTTTTCTGGGTTGAGTTACATATTTTATCTACAGAGGAATTCGAAGGTAGTTGAAAGATGTTGAAAATGATCTTTCGCTTGTATAGATTTGACCAACATATCATCAATGTATACTTCCATCGTCTTCCCCAGGCGTTCTTGGAATATCTTGGTCACCAACCTCTGGTACGTGGCCCCAACATTTTTCAAGCCAAAAGGCATGACTTTGTAACAATAAGTCCCCCTGTTTGTAAAAAATGAAGTTTTTTCTTCGTCTAAGGGGTCCATTTTTATTTGATTATAACAAGAATACGCATCTAAAAAGCTTAACAACTCGTGACATGCGGTAGAATCAATCAATTGATCTATATGTGGTAAAAGGAATGAATCCTTCAGACATTCTTTATTTAAGTCAGTGTAATCTACACAAACTTCCAATTTACCGTTCTTTTTCGGAACTATCACGGTATTAGCTTACCAATTAGGATATTTTACCTCGCGTATTGAATCGATATTTAAGAGTTTCTGTACCTCTTCATCGATCACTTGATTTTTGAATGATACTTGCTTCATCTTCTTTTGTTTGACAGGTACGAATTATGGATCTACATTTAATTTATGAGTCATCACCTCCAGAGTGTTGACACCCAATTTTTCCCACACTTTTTTTTAAAACTTGCATATATGCCTTCAAAATTTGCCTATTTCTTATTTAAAACCTAGCCCATTTTAAACCCAATTACCCAACCCATCAGACCACTAAAACGACCCAACCCAGTCAATTCTCTACCCGACCCAAACCCCAATTAATCTGAGCCGTTGATCAAATGAGATCAACGACCCATATCGTCCCTTACTATAATTAACCCCTCAACTACCCCCCCGACCATTCAGTCTCCAAGACCGTCTCTCTATCTTCTCGTCTCTTTCCCTCCTCCTTCTCTCTAGAACCTTCCTTGGTTCATCTTCTTCTCCGATGGCACTCAGCCTGTCTCCGGCCACCTCCGACCTCTTTCCTTTCGACCACCAACCGCCTTGACGCCTCATCTCTCCGGTTCTCTTCATCTCTGAGACCTTTAAAAGGGTTTCGACCATGCCAGACCACCACTGAAGCTTTGCCTGGGTTATTTTCGGCCTCTCTCCGGTGAGGTTTGACTCGATGGTGCCCTAACCACCATTATTCCTGAGTTTCACGGCCATGTTCTCTTACGTTTCTCTGGTTTCTTATGAAACCCTAATCTCGACCTAAACCTCTTAAAACTCTGTATTTTTAATGATTTCAACCCATTTATTTTATGTTTTGAACTATTCTCAACTCGATCTTTACGATTCTTCAAGTTTTTAAATGTTTGGTCTCTTTTGAAACTAGGGGTTCTCAACCCCTTTTTGAAAATGCTTTATCTTCTGATTTTTAGTACCAATCTATGGTTCCCGGTACGTTTTAAATGTTTTTTCTTAAGTCTCTTCTTCTACCCTAAGTATTATGATAAACCCCTAATTTTAGGGTTTATATCATGTTGTTTGGTATACTTGCTTATCTGTAAGTGATTCTGGATTTGTCTCTGAGTTACATGCTTCTCGCTTTAGTTTTTGTTGTTAGGGTTTCAGTCCCCTACTGTTATGTGATTCCTCTCTTAGGGTTTCTCTGTTATTGTCCCAATATGGGTTATTTATCATTTGATAAGCTTGACTACTCGCCCTATTGATTGTTTATATGGTGTTTTATATGGATTTTTACGAGTTCTTCCTAAGACTGTGATACTTGCCTTAAAACTGTAATTTTGTGTATTTTCCTTATAACTCTCTACTGAGTTTGAATTGTTTCCTTATTTGTGCAATACTTTTCCTTGATTTGGTATCGATTCCCTTGATTTAAATCTCACTCGAGGCTGTTCTTACTGATTCCCCGAATTAAATTATTCCTTGCCTTATTTCTATGAATAATTTTACTGTCAATTTGATTCACATATATTTTCCTTAATTAGGGTATTATGAACTTGGCCCCAATTACATGCTCTATACCTAAACTATATGTTAAACCAGTTCTTATGTGATTTATTTCCTTGTTTGGCACTACTTATTACTGTTTGTACATGATTCCTTAATTAAAGGAAGTCTTTATGCTGATTTGATTATAATTGATATCCAGTTCCATAATTATTGCTGAACTTTTGTCTATTGCCTTATTTGTTGCTCGTTTTAAGTACTATAAGCACCCTCATTCTCTTTTGCATTACACACTGATACATTGCATATCATGAACACACACATCAATAAGCACTATTCTACATTCTCTCTTGTGCTCTTTCTCTCTTTCTCGCTTTGCTCTCCTGTTGTTCCCTGCTCTTGTCTATTATTCGCCGGCTGTAAGCCAAGGCTATCATTGTGCTCACGCTTTACTTTTGCGTTCTGTTGTGCTCTCTTATCACTGGTATGCCCTGATTAATTTCCAAAGTTCCAAACCAATGTGTTTATTACTATTTCAGTTTTCTTAATTGTTTTCTACCTATGCTTCTATTGTTCAACATGCAATTAACTTCTTGTTTGTCTATTAATACCTGCCATGCTTATCTCTTTACATGTTTATGACTGCATCAATACTTGTCATAGGCCTTGCCCATTCCTGTATACATCTGTTAGGCTATTTCCTTTCCTGTTCAGTGTCATGTGTCCCCTGATCTCCCTGAACCTTTTTAGGTATTAGTACTTATCCTGCTTTATGACTTACATGCTCATATGACTGTTATTTGCTCTTAATCTCACATGTTATAACTGCATTATGTTACTGTCCATTATCATGTTTAAACTTGGCCATTTCTTGATTCCCTGAACCTTTCTGATTTGTGTAATCATGTATGAACAATTCTATTAAATCCATGTATTACTTCCTGATCTATTTGTCCCCTCTCCCATCGTCCCTGTGTGAAATTATGCATTGTTGAACTTGTTGATTGGCCTGGTACTTCTGTTTGTTCTTCAAAAGCTAATCTTTCAAAACAAGTCTCCAGTTTTTTGTAAACTCTTTTCAACTACAAACTTCCCTCTCCTTCCTGCACTTCACACTACTCTTAGAAATTAGGTCTACCCCTTTTTGTGTGAGCACTGCCTTGAGTACCTCTGAGTACTCATTGAACTCTGACACACAAGGCTGGTAATTCCACACTACACTTGTTCAACTGTTGGTAATTTGTTTGGGTGCTGGTATTGGCCAGGGACCCATTGGGGTCCTAGGGAGCTTTACCGCACCCAGGCCATGTAAGGCTGTGAAACTCGAAAGGAGTGAGGTTGGAAGATTGGGCCTGATTGAAGGCTCCCTATAGAAGTAACTTCTTATTTTCCTTTTGCTACTGTAATTTATTATTATTGGTTTGTAATAACTTGTAAACAGATATTGGGGCTGGATAATGAATGTGGGAGGGGACTATGCATGATTAGTATAGTATGGGTAGAAAACATGCCTATAGGATCTTATTTACTTATGTGCGCAATAGATATCCTGTTTAGGACATGCATCGGAAACCATGTTTAGGTTCTTCATTTTAGCATGCCTATTCATATCATTTTATAAACACTGCTCCCCGTTAATAACTACAACAAGTAATAAAACTGCCATGACATTCTACTGCTGCATTTTCATAAGCATTGCGCGTAGAAAACATGCCTATAGGATTTTACTTGTTCGTGTGTGCATTAGATACCCTGCTATTTAGGATTTCTCCTTCAACCTATTTGTTTCGAGTTACATTTGTTGAACGCCTAATCAACATGCTTAACTTAACAAGTCTCACTAAAACTGGTTCAAATGGCTCAAATTGGTTTCCTTCAAATGTATTATCCTGCATATCCTAAAAAAATCAGAACCAAAAATCTGCATGTTCGCCCTTTAAAACAAATAGGCAATGTATACGCACGCCTAGGCAAACCTTAGGCCTAATACGTATTAAAAACCAAAATCAATTGTGTTTCATTTGGCTGGTATTAGAACTAATTGGTCTCCTTATAAATTCTTAAAACTTTATTGCTTTCACTCCTGTCTTTATCTCTCTTTGAAGTTCACTCTATTTTTCTCCAAAACTCCTACTATGTTTTCAAAATTACTGAATCTTTTAAAGTCACTTGCCTTCTCTTTTAATCACTCTGTTATTTAAATCATGCTTACTGATTTTCCGAAAGTCCTTCAACTGCTTTTACTGAGGATTCCCTCTAAACTGCTATGCTTCTAATATCCTGCTCCTGTATTTAAATTACGGGGTCTCAGAACTCATTCATTCTTTTTCTGAAAATTATCCTGTCCTTTTATTTCTTGTTACATCGCTTAGTTTTCAAAAGCATTTCGTTTACCTAAAATGCTGAAACCATACTGATTTCTAACTCAAAAACTCCTGTTTTAAATCCTAACTCTGAGACCTTGATTGTGTTTGACACGTGCTATTTACGTGTTTACTTGTGGAGGGATTTGTTGTCACGACCCAAACTGGAGGATCATGACTAGCACCCGAGCCATACTTGCCGAGCACCAACGTAAATTTTATCTAACCTTCTTATTTTCTTTAAGGGATAACGAGATCAATATAAATGGTAGATATGGATCATGAACATACATCACATGTGATGACAAGATTGCTAAGAAACTACATAAAAGGTACGAGATACAACGCTGCCATGAAAAACTATACAACAAAAATTAGCCAACAAGGAATACCAAACTATAAATGAGCCGACACCTGTCTATGAGCCTCTAAAGGAGCATAAGTAATGCAACATAGCCGGAACAGAGCCCCGGCATACCTATAATATCTATAACAAAAATGCATACCAAGATTACGGCAAGTCCGGAGAAAGGATCTCGCCTATGACCGCTGAACTGGAAAGCCTATTATGGTGGGGGAGCTGTGTCTACCTGTCTATCAGGACCTGCAGCACGACATGCAGTGTCCACAAATAAAAGGACGTCAATACGAATAAAATACTGAGTATGTAAGGCATGAAAGCATAAATAAGAACAGTAATGTAAAGAGAGATGTAGGAGATACAACATGTAGCATCTGAGTGCTTCTAAGAGACAGTAACATGAAATGCATGATACATATATACACATAATCGTTTTAAAACATACGCCTTTGTGGGCATCATCATCATCATAGAACATTCGCCTCTGTGGGCATCATTATCATCATATCATACCCGGCCTCAAAGAGGACTCGGTAAACCCAACTGATCAGTGGTTGCACAATAGGTTCCATACCCGGCCGACTATAGCGCAACTCGGTAGAGTAAAATAAATACATATATATATAATGCATGCAGGACTCATTAGAATCATGTTCTGAACATTACGGAGTGACGTAAGGTCGATATTCTCTGTACACATCATTAGGGCTAACTATTCATCGAGAATCTTATAAGAATCAGGAAGTACCAACAACATTGATAACATAAGAATAAGAGAAGCAACCTCAACATCAATTGTTCCATAAGAAGGGAAACAATGTAAGTACTGCTAGCTTCTAAGAGTAGAGTATCTTTGGAAGCTCGTTCATTGCATTATGTACAATCGGAGTCGTGCAAAAGAAGGAAAGGGATAGCCTCACATACCTTGTATATACTGTCCCAACCTCAAGCTACGCAAATGTCACAACTCCTTAATCTACAATAAGAGAAACGACACTATCGTTATCGTTTAAGCATCATAACTATTATGTATCGACCAAAACCTATTTTACGATGAAATGGACAGAACCTACCCTATTTATATGACTTCAAACAAGTCAAAACAATAACTAACAGCCCAAACAACATCAATAATAATCATATTGAGCCTCCCAAAATAGTCCACACACAACCTAATCACTTCACACATAAGACGACTATCGTAGTCGTGTCAAACGACCCGGAAATGTTACAACGAACGACCAGATCACAACCATACATCTATATGGTGTTTATCCACACCCTTAATCCTCCAAAAATCCACAAAACAGTAGTAAAACACGCAGCCCAACAGCAACACAAAACAGTCCGCTACAAGTCAAATAACTCAAACTCACAACTTCGGATCACCGTCCCGTGAGTTCTAACTATTAGAAAACAAATTTATTAACCTTCCTTGATATTTAAGCACTTAAATACAGATATTAGGAATTTATTAACTATGAAGTAACTTCCAAAACTCTAACTACAAAGAAAAAGGAGAAGTGGTATAATGACACTTACGCCGTAGGGATCGTTTTGATGTTATTGCTTCTCGATTTCATGCCTGGGATGATATTCTTCTTTGAAACCCTAGAAGATAGCTTGAGGTTATGTTTATGGGTGTTATATGGTCGTTTTATGCTGAAATATGAAGAGAAAGCCGACCTAAGACACATATATATCTATTTTGGAAAAAGTCAAAGAGGTGCTAGCTTGGCACCCTAGGATTGGTCCATCTTCCGAAGCTTATATCTTTTTATACCAATGTCGTATGAATGAAAGGTTATGAGAGTTGGAAACTACATTACAAGACCTTAAATTTGGTATATAATATGTCCCAATATGACCTCATATAACACATGAAATCTATTGCTCAAAAAGATCTAGTAATCCACCTACTTGTCACTTATGATGTCTGCGCAGTCTCGCGAAATTGTAAATATCTCTCTACTCCTATGTTGTATCTATGAATGGTTTAATGCGTTGGAGACTAGACTCATAGATATTCAGTTTGGTAGGTAGATCATCCCCTAATCCAAAGTATATCTGGATAAAATCTCAGTTACATTTGACCTAATGTTAAGCACATTTTGAGTGTAACTTGTGAAGACCTTTGCCAACTTTTGTTCCACCACTTGCTTGACTTCAAAACGTAGAACACAACTATCATACGATAAAAATTAAATCATAGCATAACCTCCTTATCATGTAATTGAACCATAGTATCACTCTAAAGTACATTTTATAACATTCCAAACTCGTCGACTTTCGACGAAACTTATTTTCTTCAATTGGTTTAGCTTATAAGATTTCCAACCCTCTTGGTACTCGTTATTCATGATCTTAAATATTTGTAACCTCCAATGTAACATGATTAAATTACTTTATATTCCATCAAATATAATCTTATTTCTGAGCTTACATCAATTGACTTACGATGTACTCTCACATACGAAAACATGGGGTGTAACATCTGTGAGCCTATTATTTGTCTGTTTGTGTTCCCTTACATGTAGTCCTATTTGTTATGCATGTCACTTAGAATTTTATCCTTTAAAACCTAGGGGTTCATCCTAGTACTTACATTGTAGGATTAGTAGTCCTAAATACCCTCCAGGACTTATAGAATGGGATGGGTAATAGCACGTAATAAGCATTCGTGACTGATACAAGCGTTTTAAATAACTTAACGGGGTGGGAAGGGTAGAATGCAGATATGATGACCGGTGCGCTAATACCACGTGTAGCCCCTCTTTGAGTATGTGACATACCGAGTATTGCATGATGTAATCCGTATTACTTTAAACCTAGGACAGTTCTTTTCAAATGTTTATTCTAATGTTTTCCCAAAACCTTTAAAGATTTTCACACCTGTTTGAAATCCCCTCTTATATGAACCTTGCTTGCTACTTGTTCATCGTCCAAATTCACAAAATTTCTTGGCTGGGACCCACAGTTGTGGATCTTGAGGGGTGCCTAACACCTTCCCCTTGGGATAATTTCAAGCCCTTACCCAATCTCTGGTAATGCAAACTAGTTTATGAGTTATCAACTCTAGGTGCCCTAACGCACCATAAAAATCGTTAGGTGGCGACTCTTCCTTAAACCCTTTTCCTTTAAGGAGTTGTCCAGAATGTCATAAACCCGATCTCTCCGTACCTAACCCGTGCGAGGAAAAAGAGGGCGCGACAACATGGCGACTCTGCTGAGGAGTTTCCCTATGCTTATACTGTTACAAGTTGTCTTGTGAATTTGGACTTTTATTCTGTTTAAATGCTTACATCCTTTCCTATTCCCCATTACATGTTATTAATTGTTTAATTCTGCAAGTATTTATTTGTCTAAGCAAAATTGACATATCTTCGTGTTTTCCTTGTAACTGCTTTCCATTATAACTGCCGTATTTATTTTTCCTTTACTGCTTTCCACAATGTGAAAATACATGCCTACTTGTTTTAATGCTTATTATTGCATAATCATGCTCCGCATTCATATTCCCACTCGTGCCGAAACTGAATCCTATAGAAACGCTTAAAATGAGTGGTTGTGCTATTCCGATATTACTACCCCTAAATTCGGAAAGGCATATTTGCGGTAAAACTAGTCGATCATCAGTGCAGTCGACAGTTTCGTGCCTTTCCCTCTTGAGTTGTCCGCTCAAGGGTACCCGTCTAAAACCCCAATAGAAACCTTACTCTATTGTATGTTGCATGCATCATGGTCAAACCTAGCCAGGCTAACGTGTTGTCCGCACAATAGCCTTTAAGATAGCCTTGTCCAAAGTTTATTGGGTTTCCCTGGAACCCAAAAGTACGCCTTCACGTTCTGTGCATTTATTTGGAGAACTTAAAAATTCTCCTGTTAATTATTGATGTTAAATAGTCGAGTCTGGTGGGGGTAAGGGCCTAACCCTTTTGTTTTGCAGGAAACGAGGCACGAAGTCCCCAGGCTCAGCATGATCTAAATATGCCAAGAGGGCCAAGCTTGGAGAAGGTCCTTCTGGGACCCAATTAGATAGGATTTTCTTTTCCGCTTTACCAATGTAACAAGGCCGATGTCCATTAGTGATTTTATTTCTTGCTTATTGTTTTTGTATTGTTTTTGGATTCATCCATTTTTACATCAATAAAATGAGGCATTTAGCATTTTAAGTTCTCCAAATCAATTTGTCGCTAGGCCTACCTCGGGCACAAAGAGGTTTCCCAACTTAGGATGCGTTTTACATTTTCGCATTACATGTTTAAATTACCGCAATATGTTTTATATTCCTCACTGACTTCGTTACCCTTTTGTTTTTCCTTTATTTATTATTCCCCTCCCCAAAGGTTAGTTCGTGCATTCTGGCATCATCTGCCTACCGCACAAGATCAAAGGGCCCTCCTCCTACTCCTCCTCCCAGTCCTCCCAAAGGAAAAAACAAGGGTAAAATTAAGATGGCAGATGCAGGCGGCGCCAGAAAAGACAACAGGGATGAACATGTTGAGACCACTGATGGTCGAGGTATTCAGGTTCTGCACGAGGGTATGTCTCCACTAGAAAAGAAATTGCTGAAGTTCCAAGAGGAACTTGACCAAGTCAAGAATTTGGCTCACTTATCACTTTCCCTCAATGTTCCATACATCCACTTCACAAATGCTCCAAACCCCACTTTACCACAAAACATCCCTAAACAACCGAATCACCCTAAAGATCCAGTTCTACCAGCACAATGCAATACATGTCACCACAACACTCCACCTCTCCAGGATCAGACAAGAGACCATTTCCAGGCTTACCATAATCCCATCTATGTGGAAACCGTAGATCATTCCGCACCCCATACACCCGAGTCTGACGAGAAGGATAGGCTCACCAGGAATTTGGTCGAGGAACTAAAGAAATTGACCAACCGAGTTCAGGGCGTCGAAGGAGTAAAAGGGATTGAGGGGCTGAACTATGAGGATCTTCGCATACAACCCGATGTCGAACTGCCCGAGGGGTACAAACCTCCTAAGTTCGATATGTTTTATGGCACCGGTGATCCAAGAGTCCACTTAAGAACTTACTGCAACAAGCTGGTCGGCATCGGAAAAGATGAGAGGATCCGCATGAAACTCTTCATGAGGAGTTTGAAAGGAGATGCACTATCCTGGTACATCATCCAGGATCCAAAGAAATGGACTAATTGGGTAAGCATGGCTACGGACTTCATGGATAGATTCAGGTTCAACACGGAGAATGCACCGGATGTATTCTACATCCAGAACTTAAAGAAGAAACCAACAGAGACCTTTCGCGAGTATGCTACTCGTTGGAGGTCAGAAGCCGCCAAGGTCAGACCGGCCTTGGAAGAGGAACAAATGAAGAAGTTCTTTGTACGAGCTCAGGATCCTCAGTACTATGAGCGGCTGATGATGGTCGAGGGGCACAAGTTTTCTGATATCATCAAGCTGGGAGAGCGAATCGAGGAAGGTATCAAAAACGATATGGTTACTAATTTTGAAGCTTTACAGGCTACCAATAAAGCTCTGTAATTCGGTGGTGTGTCCAAGAAAAGGGATGTAGGAGCCGTGATGGTGGCAAAGCAAGCCAAGTCCCATCCCAAATACCAAGTATACCCCGCACCTTCCTTCACGTACCAACCATCTCCAAGCTACCAAGCACCCTCACCTCAATACCAAACACCCTCACCCACCTACCAAGCTCCACCACCCACATATCAGCCTACCTCGCCCAGATACTCCCAACCAGCTCCCGTTTATAATGCCTACAATTCCCAACCTTCTCACTACTAATCACTACCTGCTCGCCAAAACTTCCCAAGACCTCGCCCAAACTTCGACCGTCGTCCACCAAAACAGAATACCGCCATAGCTGAACCCATTGACCAATTATATGAAAAGCTCAAAGCCGCCGGTTATGTCACACCCATTCCCGCGGTCACCCCTAAGAACCCTTCTCAGTGGGTCAACCCAAATAAAACTTGTGCTTACCACTCTGGCATGAAGGGACACACCATCGGGGAATGTCGTTCCTTGAAGGACAAGATACATACCCTCATAGATAATAAGATCATTGTAGCCAAGGACCCTGCTCCTAATGTTCGCAATAATCCGCTGCCTGACCATAAGGGCGGTGTCCACATGATTGAGGTTGATGATGACTGGGATCCCGAGGGATCAATTGGGATGATTGCAGAGGGTGATCCGAAGAAGCCTGCGATTACTCTTAATCCGATCGTGGTCCAGATGCAGCAATCTGAGGAAGCTGAGGTAAACATGTCCATTCCACTTGAGTTTGAATCGAGACCACCCGCAAAGGAAAAGGCCCCAGTGTGAATCGAAGTCGAGTTTGTACGATCGGTCGAAATTGCAGTCCGACCATCTATAACATATACTACGACAGGAATAAGAATGACCACACCTATTCCAGTGGCAATGTCAACAACGACACCCTTTTACTCAGACGCCATTCCGTGGGACTATACCGCTGAAGCAAAGAGGAAAGGTAAAGGCAAGTCTGAAGAAGCCATTGCTGCACAGGGTATGACGAGAACTGGCAGAGCTTATACCCCTGAATATTTGGCCGAGTCTAGCAAGCAGGCCGACAACCGTACCCCCATCATTGAAACAGGTTCAGACGATCAATGGAGAAATATACAAGCCAAGGAATACTAAATCCTCGACCAGTTGAACAAAACACCAGCTCAGATATCCATCATCTCCCTATTACAGAACTCTGAAACACACAAGAGTGCTTTGCTAAGGGTGCTGAGTGAAGCATACGTGCCAGACAATATCACTAGTGGGGAAATGGAAAACATGGTAGGCCAGGTACTGAAAAGTCACAAGATCACTTTCCATGAAGATGAGCTGCCGCCCGAAGGATTAGGACATAACAGAGCACTAGACATCACGGTACAATGTGAGGATCATTTCATCACAAGGATCCTAATTGATGGGGGTTCCAGCCTCAACATCTGTCCGATGGTCACGCTCAAGAAATTGGGCAAAAGTCTACATGAGATAAAGGAAGGAGAGATCAACGTAAAAGCCTTCGATGGTTCGCAGAGGTCCACCATGGGAGAAATCACCTTGTGCTTACATATGGGACCAACTTGGTTCGATGTAGATTTCCAAGTAATAGATGTGCCTGCATCCTACAACTTACTGTTAGGACGACCTTGGATCCACGCTGATGGGGATGTGGCATCAACCCTACATCAAGCTGTGAAGTTCAAATGGAATCACCAAGAGGTAATCATTCATGGGGACGCTAGCAACCATATCTACGGTCGCCAGACCTTTTCGGTCATCGATGGAAGAAGAAAGTTGGGTGGAGAGATCTACCATAACATCAAAAGAGTTAACGCCATTGATAAGGACAAGTGGTGGGACAGTAAGATTGAAAGCATCTTGAACTGGGAAGGGTACGAGCCAGGTAAAGGGCTCGGTAAGAATCTCTAGGGAATAACAAAGCCAATAACACTCAAGAAGCACGGTACCACTTTTGGTCTGGGGTACGAGTACACTTGGAAGGAATTCAAGAACTGGTCGCCACCATGGCACGGCCCCTACTACCCATTGGAGCAGCCAATACCTCACTTGGAGAAAACTTTCCAACAAGCTGATATCATCTACAATACGGATGAAGAGGAAGCGTTAGCAGCAATGAGGGATTTATTTCTAGACGATGAGGACATGGACTGTTGTGTCATTCTTGAAGAGGAGGGGGAGGAAGGCCCTTCTATACAGGTCGTGAGCAAAGGATCATATCTCAAGAATTGGTCTGTCAGGACAACCAAAGCTCATCGAGCCTCGGGGTAGAAAGGCTAACAAAACAAGCATTATTTACAGTTTATTTATTTAAAGAATTTTCTTCCTTTTCGCATTTTTAGTTTCTGCAAGAAAGAGCTCCCATGTTCAAACTATTATTCAATTTATCAAAGCATATCCAGTTTCTTTATAAATCTTATATTTACTTGCTACTGTTTTCCTCCCCATTACTTTATTTACACAGCATTACTATTACTTATCTTGATGAACCAACGACTGTGACATGCAAAGAGGCAACGCAATGAACGGATTCCGAGTCAGACGATGATGATATACCCGAGGATATTATTAAAGAGGTCGAGAACTTTGAGAATAGACCTAAATCTAACTTGGACGAGACTGAGGTCGTCAACCTGGGAAACGTAGAGAACGTCAAAGAAACACGCATCAACATTCATATGTCGCTGTCAGAAAAAGGAGAAATATACGGAATTCTTAAGAGAATATGAGGACATATTCGCCTGGTCATATGATGACATGACTGGCCTCAGTACATCTATTTTGGTCCACAAGCTTCCAACCAATCCAACATGCCCACTCGTGAAGCAAAAACTCAGGAAGTTCAAACCAGACATGAGCTTGAAAATCAAAGAAGAGGTCACCAAGAAGATCAACGCCAGGGTTCTCCGGGTGGTCGAATATCCTACATGGTTAGCCAACATTGTGCATGTGCCAAAGAAGGATGGGAAGGTCAGAGTCTGCGTCGACTACCGAGATCTCAATCGGGCCAGTCCGAAAGATGACTTTCTTTTGCCAAATATACACATCCTAATTGACAATTGCGCCAAGCATGAGCTACAGTCCTTTGTATATTGTTTTGCCGGTTACCATCAGATTTGGATGGACGAGGAAGATGTTGAGAAAACGACGTTCATTACGCCGTGAGGAGTGTATTGTTACAAGATGATGCCATTCGATCTGAAGAATGCAGGGGCCACCTACATGAGGGCTATGACTACTATATTTCATGATATGATTCACAAGGAGATCGAGGTATATGTGGACGACGTCATCATCAAATCAAAGAAGGTCGCTGACCATATGGAGGATTTGAGAAAATTCTTCAACAGGTTAAGGAAGTACAATTTGAAACTTAACCCTGCAAAGTGTGCATTTAGGGTTCCTGCTAGCAAGTTGCTGGGGTTCATTGTCAGTCGTCGAGGAATAGAACTGGATCCATCAAAGGTCAAAGCCATCCAAGAATTGCCGCCACCAAAGAACAAAACGGATGTTATGAGTTTCCTGGGGAGGCTCAATTACATCAGCAGGTTCATAGCCCAGTCCACCGTCATTTGTGAACCAATTTTCAAGATGTTGAGAAAGGATGCTGCAACCAAATGGACCGAGGATTGTCAAAGGGCCTTCGACAGAATCAAGGAGTATCTCTCAACACCACCAGTCCTGGTGCCACCCGAGCCAGGTAAACCTTTGCTACTCTACCTTACTGTGTTGGATGGAGCTTTTGGTTGCGTTCTTGGGCAACATGACGAGACAGGGAGAAATGAGCAAGCAATTTACTACCTCAGCAAGAAGTTCACTCCGTATGAGGCCCGGTACTCTCCATTAGAACGCACTTGATGCGCTCTGACTTGGGTCGCACAGAAGCTGAGACACTATTTTTGTGCATATACAACGTACCTCATATCAAGGATGGATCCGTTGAAATACATCTTTCAGAAACCAATGCCTACTGGCAAACTGGCCAAATTGCAGATCCTGTTAAGTGAGTTCGACATTATTTATGTGACTCAGAAGGCGGTCAAGGGACAAGCACTAGCAGATCATCTTGCTGAAAATCCTGTGGACGGAGAATACGAACCATTGAAAACGCATTTTCCCGATGAAGAAGTGTCATTCGTAGGGGAGGACATTGCAAAATCCTATGATGGTTGGAGGATGTTCTTTGATGGGGCCGCAAACTTCAAAGGCGTCGGTATTGGGGAAGTCTTAATATCAGAAACCGGTCAGCACTATCCGATATCCGCCAAACTTAGGTTCCCCTACACCAACAATATGGCTAAATATGAGGCCTGCATCTTGGGGCTCAACTTGGCCATCGACATGAACGTTCAGGAGTTATTAGTGATTGGTGACTCAGATTTATTGATACACCAAGTCCAAGGAGAATGGGCGACCAAGAATTCCAAGATAATGCCATACCTACATCGTGTGCAGGAATTGAGAAAGAGGTTCACAAAGATTGAACTCCGGCACATCCCTAGGGTCCAGAATGAGTTCGCCGACGCACTGGCTACCTTGTCATCTATGATCCAGCATCCAGACAAGAACTTCATTGATCCTATCTCGGTGGGAATCCACAATCAGCCGGCTTACTGCGCCCATGTTGAAGAAGAAGCAGACGGAAAGCCTTGGTTTCATGATATTAAGGAGTACTTGGCAAAGGGAGAATATCCAGATCCTTCAAACGCTACTTAGAAACGCACACTTCGAAGGTTGTCAAATAATTTCTTTCACATCGGAGGAATCCTGTACAGGAGGACTCCTGATTTGGGTTTGCTAAGATGTGTCGAAGCAAGAGAAGCAACAAAACTGTTGGAGGAAATACATGCTGGCACATGCGGTCCTCATATGAACAGGTTCGTCCTAGCAAAGAATATACTTCGGGCTGGTTATTTCTGGATGACCATAAAACCAGATTGCATCCAGTATGCCCGGAAATGCCACCGATGTCAGATACATGGGGATATGATAAAGGTACCTCCCAGTGAGCTTAATGCAACAAGTTCACCCTGGTCGTTCGCCGCTTGGGGCATGGATGGTATTGGACCAATCGAGCCTGCAGCCTCTAATGGACACAAGTTCATTCTGGTTGCCATTAACTATTTCACCAAATGGGTCGAAGCAGCATCTTACAAAGCAGTTACCAAGAAAGTCATGGCCGACTTTGTCCGCGACCGCATTGTTTGTCGGTTCGGAGTTCCAGAGTCAATCATCACCGACAATTATTCCAACCTAAGCAGTGATTTGATGAAAGCAATGTGTGAAACCTTCAAGATCAAACACAAGAATTCTACAGCATACAGACCTCAAATGAATGGAGCCGTTGAGGCTGCTAACAAGAACATCAAGAAGATATTGAGAAAAATGATAGATAAGCACAAGCAATGGCACGAGAAGCTGTCATTCGCCTTACTGGGATACCGCACCACGGTTCGCACATCAACTGGGGAAACTCCTTACATGCTGGTGTATGGTACAGAAGCCGTCATTCCTGCTGAAGTTGAAATTCCATCTTTAAGAATCATACAAGAAGCTGAGCTCAGCGATGCAGAATGGGTGAGAAGTCGTTATGAGCAATTGGCTCTCATAGACGGGAAAAGAATGAACGCAGTTTGTCATGGTCAGCTATATCAGAATAGAATGACCAGATCCTTCAACAAGAAAGTCAGGCCGAGACGATTCACACCGGGCCAGCTGGTGTTAAAAAAAATCTTTCCTCATCAAGATGAAGCCAAGGGGAAATTCTCTCTCAATTGGCAAGGCCCGTACATGGTTCACCGAGTGCTAACAGGAGGAGCACTCATACTTGCAGAAATGGATGGAGAAATTTGACCTAAACCAATCAACTCAGATGCAATCAAGCGCTACTATGTGTAATTGTTATGTTTCTATCAATGTTGTAAATTGAACTACGCCTGACCTGATTCCCGTTTAAGAGGGGATACGTAGGCAGCCATATGGGTTCGGTCACATTTTAATAAAAATTTCATTTCCCCCACGAATGGAAACTTGGGAAGAATTTTGAGGAGGGACCTCAAAATTCCGAAGCAAGTTCAGCCAGTCGCCGCACAAGCAGCAGTAAGACGCATTCACCTATCAAACTGGGGCAGAATTTTGAGGAGGACCCTCAAAATTCCATAGCAAGAGAGGTTGCAATGTCTTGAACCGCGTCATGGTCGTCGGTTCATCCTAAGAAATTCGTTTTAAATTATATATTATATATTTTTTTTAAACCATGCATATTTATTTCTCAAAACAGCTTGTTTAGCAACGCTGCCCCTGTGGTACAACAGAGTTATCATTATCAAGTAGACAGGCCAAGCCAAGCCAGTGGGAACACGAACTAACCCTCCCCTTTACAAAACTCACGATTTTTCTTTGGATGCAGGCACAAAGACGACAAAAGCCCAAAACATATTATTATCTCCGCATGACGTATATCTCTCAAAAGACTCTCTCAAACTCGTCGCACATGCTGACATTTACTATATTCACAAACAACGCTTATTCACCACAACCGTGTCACCGCAGTTTATCATCAGCTAAGACTCTTACTGTCATTTTATTTTCCCGCATTGCATAAGGCCATCTTGCCTTCCGAGGTTCCACGCTGCCTCCCCTACATTTTATTTCCTGCATTGCATAAGGCTACCATTCTGCCTTCCGAGGTTCCACGCTACCTCCCCTGCATTTTATTTCCTGCATTGCATAAGGCTACCATCTGCCTTCCGAGGTTCCACGCTACCTCCCTTGTATTTTATTTCCTGCATTGCATAAGGCTACCATTCTGCCTTCCGAGGTTCCACGCTACCTCCCTTGTATTTTATTTCCTGCATTGCATAAGGCTACCATTCTGCCTTCCGAGGTTCCACGCTACCTCCCCTATATTTTATTTACTGCATTGCATAAGGCTACCATTCTTCCTTCCGAGGTTCCACGCTACCTCCCATGCATTTTATTTCCTGGATTGCATAAGGCTACCATTCTGCCTTCCGAGGTTCCACGCTACCTCCCTTTGCATTTTATCTCCTGCATTGCATAAGGCTACCATTCTGCCTTCCGAGGTTCCACGCTACCTCCCCTGCATTTTATTTCATTGCATAAAGATCCTATCTACCTTTCAAGGCAATCACCTTTCGTGACATTATTTATTTACGCTTTCTTTCGGGCTAAGCTCTGCCCCTCTTTTCTTTCGCAAATTGCAAGACTAAACTCTGTCTTGTTAGCATCATATTACTGCATTCTTCATGGGCTGAAATATCGCCAACTTGTTCAAAGGCGTCATCGTTCGGAGGCACCATCTTCATGGCCCGAGAACATCATTTCATGGCATGAGGATCTCTTTTGTTCAACTTGCACATCATTATTCAAAGGCATCATGGTTCGGAGGCACCATTCTCATGGCCCGAGAAGATCATTTCATAGCCTGCGAATCCCGCACCAAGCGATTCATGGCCCAGGACATCATGGTCTAAGGACATCATCCTAAAATGTCCAAAGACAACATTCATAGTCCAACGGGAACTTGCATCATGTTTATATTATGCACAATATATGATTGTTATTTATTTGCAAGTAATTCGGCCAGAACAACCCTGTAAGACCTTCCAATTTTACCTTACCTTGCACCTTGCGTCCGTTCTTGTGAAAACATCACCGGTATATTTCGCCGATGATTCCAGAACTACATACGGCCTAATTCCTGTAAAACCAGGGATATGTAGGCAGCTCAGAAACCAGGGTGCAGCCAAATTCTATCTCATAGTTTTGTCTCAGTCAAAATTGGCCATCATATCTTTACCCGACAACTCTTGCATCCTTCCCGGGTAAAGAGGGGCAGCCGTTGACACCCAATTTTTCCCACACTATTTTTTAAAACTTGCATATATGCCTTCAAAATTGGCCTATTTCTTATTTAAAACCTAGCCCATTTTAAACCCAATTACCCAACCCATCAGACCACTAAAACGACCCAACCCGGTCAATTCTCTACCCGACCCAAACCCCAATTAATATGAGTCGTTGATCAAATAAGATCAATGGCCCAGATCATCCCTTACCATAATTAACCCCTCAACTACCCCCCCGACCCTTCAGTCTCCAAGACTGTCTCTCTCTTCTCGTCTCTTTCCCTCCTCCTTCTCTCTAGAACCTTCCTTGGTTCATCTTCTTCTCCGATGGCACTCAGCCTGTCTCCCGCCACCTCCGACCTCTTTCCTTTTGACCACCAGCCTCCTTGACGCCTCATCTCTCCGGTTCTCTTCGTCTCTGAGACCTTTAAAAGGGTTTCGACCATGCCAGACCACCACTGAAGCTCTGCGTGGATTGTTTCCGGCCTCTCTCCGGTGAGATTTGACTCGATGGTGCCCTAACCACCATTATTCCTGAGTTTCACGTCCAAGTTCTCTTACTTTTCTCTGGTTTCTTATGAAACCCTAATCTCGACCTAAACCTCTTAAAACTCTGTTTTTAACTATTTAAACCCATTTATTTTATGTTTTGAACTATTCTCAACTCGATCTTTACGATTCTTCAAGTTTTTAAACGTTTGGTCTCTTTTGAAACTAGGGTTTCTCAACCCCTTTTTTAAAACGCTTTATCTTCTGATTTTTAGTACTAATCTATGGTTCCCCGTACGTTTTAAATGTTTTTGCTTAAGTCTCTTCTTCTACCCTAAGTATTATGATAAAACCCCAATTTTAGGGTTTATATTCATGTTGTTTGCTATACTTGCTTATCTGTAAGTGATTCTGGATTTGTCTTTGAGTTCCATGCTTCTCGCTTTAGTTTTTGTTGTTAGGGTTTCAGTCCCCTACTGTTCTGTGATTCCTTGCTTAGGGTTTCTCTTTTATTGTCGCAATATGGGTTATTTATCGTTTGATAAGCTTGACTACTCGTCCTATTGATTGTTTATATGGTGATTTATACTGATTTTTACGAGTTCTCCTTAAGATTGTGATACTTGCCTTAAAACTGTAATTTTGTGTATTTTCCTTATAACTCTCTACTAAGTTTGAATCATTTCCTTATTTGTGCAATACTTCCCTTGATTTGGTATCGATTCCCTTGATTTGAATCTCACTCGAGGCTGTTCTTACTGATTTCCCGAATTAAATTATTCCTTGCCTTATTTCTATGAATACTTTTACTGTCAATTTGATTCACATATATTTTCCTTAATTAGGGTATTACGAACTTGGCCCCAATTACATGCTCTATACCTAAACTATATGTTAAAACAATTCTTAAGTGATCTATTTCCTTGTTTGGCACTACTTATTACTGTTTGTAAATGATTCCTTAATTAAAGGAAGTCCTTATGCTGATTTGATTATAATTGATACCCAGTTCCATAATTATTGTTGAACTATTGTCTGCTGCCTTATTTGTTGCTCGTTTTTAGTACTATAAGTACCCTCATTCTCTTTTGCATTACACACTGATACATTGCATATCACAAACACACACAGCAATAAGCATTATTCTACATTCTCTCTTGTGCTCTTTCTCTCTTTTTCGCTTTGCTCTCCTGCTGTTCCCTGCTCTTATCTATTATTAGCCGGCTGTAAGCCAAGGCTAATATTGTGCTCACGCTTTACTTTTGCATTCTGTCGTGCTCTCTTATCACTGGTATGTCCTGATTAATTTCCAAAGTTCCAAACCAATGTGTTTATTACTATTTCAGTTTTCTTAATTGTTTTCTACCTATGCTTCTATTGTTCAACATGCAATTAACTTCTTGTTTGTCTATTAATACCTGCCATGCTTATCTCTTTATATGTTTTTGACTGCATCAATACTTGTCATAGGCCTTGCCCATTCCTGTATACATCTGTTAGGTTATTTCCTTTCCTGTTCAGTGTCATGTGTCCCCTGATCTCCCTGAACCTTTTTAGCTGTTAGTACTTATCGTGCTTTATGACTTACATGCTCATATGACTGTTATTTGCTCTTAATCTCACCTGTTATAACTGCATTATGTTACTGTCCATTATCATGTTTAAACTTGGCCATTTCTTGATTCCCTAAACCTTTCTGATTTGTGTAATCATGTTTGAACAATTCTATTAAATCCATGCATTACTTCCTGATCTATTTGTCCCCTCTCCCATCGTCCATGTGTGAAATTATGCATTGTTGAACTTGTTGATTGGCCTGGTACTTCTGTTTGTTCTTCAAAAGCTAATCTTTCAAAACAAGTCTCCAGTTTTTTGTAAACTCTTTTCAACTACAAACTTCCCTTTCCTTCCTGCACTTCACACTACTCTTAGAAATTAGGTCCTACCACCTTCGTATTAGCACTGCCTTGAGTACCTCTGAGTACTCATTGAACTCTGACACACAAGGCTGGTAATTCCACACTGCACTTGTTCAACTATTGGTAATTTGTTTGGGTGTTGGTATTGGTCAGGGACCCATTGGGGCCCTAGGGAGCTTTGCCGCACCCAGGCCATGTAAGGCTGTGAAACTCGAAATGAGTGAGGTTGGAAGATTGGGCCTGATTGATGGCTTCCTATAGAAGTAACTTCTTATTTTCCTTTTGCTACTGTAATTCATTATTATTGGTTTGTAATAACTTGTAAACAGATATTGGGGATGGATAATGAATGTGGGAGGGGACTATGCATGATTAGTATAGTATGGGTAGAAAAAATGCCTATAGGATCTTATTTACTTATGTGTGCAATAGATATCCTGTTTAGGACATGCATCAGAAACCATGTTTAGGTTCTTCATTTTAGCATGCCTATTCGTATCATTTTATAAACACTGCTCCCTGTTAATAACTACAACAAGTAATAAAACTGCCATGACATTCTACTGCTGCATTTTCATAAGCATTGCGCCTAGAAAACATGCCTATAGGATTTTACTTGTTCGTGTGTGCATTAGATACCTTGCTATTTAGGATTTCTCCTTCAACCTATTTGTTTCGAGTTACATTTTTTGAACGCCTAATCAACATGCTTAAATTAACAAGTCTCACTAAAACTGGTTCAAATGGCTCAAATTGGTTTCCTTCAAATGTATTATCCTGCATATCCTTAAAAAATCAGAACCAAAAATCTGCATGTTCACCCTTTAAAACAAATAGGCAATGTATACGCACGCCTAGGAAAATCTTAGGCCTAATACGTATTAAAAACCAAAATCAATTGTGTTTTATTTGGCTGGTATTAGAACTAATTGGTCTCCTTTTAAATTCTTAAAACTTTATTGCTTTCACTCCTGTCTTTATCTCTCTCTGAAGTTCACTCTATTTTTCTCCAAAACTCCTACTCTGTTTTCAAAATTACTGAATCTTTTAAAGTCACTTGCCTTCTCTTTTAATCACTCTGTTATTTAAATCATGCTTACTGATTTTCCGAAAGTCCTTCAACTGCTTTTACTGAGGAATCCCTCTAAACTGCTATGCTTCTAATACCGTGCTCCTGTATTTAAATTACGGGGTCTCAGAACTCATTCATTCTTTTTCTGAAAATTATCCTGTCCTTTTATTTCTTGTTGCATCGTTGAGTTTTCAAAAGCATTCCGTTTACCTAAACTGTTGAAACCATACTGATTTCCAACTCAAAAACTCCTGTTTTAAATCCTGACTTTGAGACCTTGATTGTGTTTGAGACGTGCTATTTACGTGTTTACTTGTGGAGGGATATGTGAGCCTATTATTTGTCTGTTTGTGTTCCCTTACATGTAGTCCTATTTGTTATGCATGTCGCTTAGAATTTTATCCTTTAAAACCTAGGGGTTCAGCCTAGTACTTACATTGTAGGATTAGTAGTCCTAAATACCCTTCACGACTTATAGAATGTGACTGGTAATAGAACGCAATAAGAATTCATGACCGATACACGCGCTTTAAATACCTTAACGGGGTGGAAAGGGTAGAATGCGAATATGATGACCGGTGCGCTAATACCACATGTAGCCCCTCTTTGAGGATGTGACATACCGGGTATTGCATTGATGTGATCCGTATTACTTTAAACCCAGGACAGTTCTTTTCAAATGTTTATTCTAATGTTTTCCCAAAACCTTTAAAGATTTTCACACCTGTTTGAAATCCCCTCTTATATGAACCTTGCTTGCTACTTGTTCATCGTCCAAATTCACAAAATTTCTTGGCTGGGACCCATAGTTGTGGATCTTGAGGGGTTCCTAACACCTTCCCCTTGGGATAATTTCAAGCCCTTACCCGATCTCTGGTAATGCAAACTAGTTTATGAGTTATCAACTCTAGGTGCCCTAACGCACCATAAAAATCGTTAGGTGGCGACTCTTCCTTAAACCCTTTTCCTTTAAGGAGTTGTCCAGAATGTCATAAACCCGATCTCTCCGTACCTAACCCGTGTGAGGAAAAAGGGGGCGCGACACAGAGGTATACCTGTCATATATGAATGGGACCATGCAAAACAATTCGTGTTAGCTTTTAAATATTCAATTAACTTACCTCTCATTTCTGGGTTTAGCCTCGCTCCGATATGAATTCTTCAATCTCGCCATTGTTCGAATAGTGGAACAACTTCAAGCTCCTCAATCATTATTTTAATGTTTTCATTCTCCTATGGCTCTTGGATTACATCTGGTCTGGAATCCACGTCTATTTGTTTTGATACAATTTCTGTTGAAATTTGATTTACCGCATCTTTCTCACTTGCACCCGCATCTTTCTCACTTTCTCTCGTATCTTTTTGACTTGTGCGTATCACCGAGTTGATGTTTCATGAAGTTTGTTGATCTCCTCGAATATTTTGAATTCCCCATTTTGAAGGGAATTTGATAACCTGATGTAATGTGGATGGCACAACATCCATATCGTGAATCCACGACCTCCCAAGAATCACATTATATGCCATATTTGTGTCTATCACTTAAAATTTTGTTTCTTTGACGACCTCTTCTGCGTATGCACTTATCTCAATCTCGCCCTTTGTAATAATGGTTGAGTTATCAAACCCAGATAAGGAACGTGCTTTTGGAACTACATGGTCTCCCATCAGCATTTCTTTCACCACTCGTAATAGAATGATGTTCACATAGCTACCTGGATCAATCAAAACTCGTTTTACATTAGTATTATGTATAAGTAAAGATATTAACAGTTCATCATTGCGGGGAATCATTAATCCATCGGCATCTACATCATCAAAGGTTATGTTGTCGTCCTCTAGAGTTTGGCGAGTTCGCTTCTCGTGAGTTATTGTGAACTTGGTCGTTTTTCTTACAGCTGTATAGGTTACGTCATTGACTAGTTCTCCTCCGCTTATCACATTTACTGTCCTTTTTGGAGATGGAGGTATCGGGGGCTCTTGCCTATTTTTCATGTAAGCTTGTTTGCCTTTCTCGCTGAACAATTCCGTCAGATAACCCTGCTTCAATAAATGTTTCACCTCACCTTGTAATAATCTGCAGTCTGATGTTCTATGGCCGTGATTATTATGGAAGTCGCACCAGAAATCTAGGTTTCTTCTATTTGGATTTGATCTCATTTCTTTAGGTCATCGTACCTTATCCCCCATGCTTCTTAAAACAGCAACCAACTCGGAAGTAGTGACGTTAAAACTGTAATCCCCAATCCTTGCGTTTTTATTAGCATCTCTGTTATGTTCACCTCGATCTTTTCTGAATCTCGACGATGACGAACCTGAATCTCTATTTGTGAATATGTGATTAGCCCCCATATTTTCAGATTTGGAACGGGCTTCTCACCCCGAAGGTCTCATATAAGGTTTGTACCTATTTTTACCGAACCTCTTCTCAGATTCTGACCGCCTCGAACCTATTTTTTCTTCAACCCTTGATTGAGCTACGATATCTTCTTCGATCCGCAAATTGCTACTGTACCTATTATAGACATCATTCCATGTCGTGGCAGGGAATTCTCATAGGCTCTCTTTAAGCCTCCTCGTAGCTTCCAAACTTTTCTTGTTTAAATTGCTTGCAAATGCCATGACTGCCCAATTTTTAGGTACTCTTGGTAGAGACATTCTTTCACGTTAGAATATGTCTACAAATTCTCGAAGCAGTTCTGTATCTCCTTGCATTACTTTAAATACATCCTCCATTCTCTTTTCAACTTTTTGTGCACCGGAGTGTGCTTTTATAAATAGATCTGCAAGCTCAGCAAAAGAGTCAATAGAATTTTCAGGTAAAAGAGAGTACCATGTTAACACTCCCTTGGTAAGTGTTTCCCCAAACCTTTTGACCAGCACAGATTCGATCTCCTGCTTGGTTAAATCATTGTCTTTTACTCCTGTGGTGAATGTGGTAGCATGGTCACGTTGATCGGTCGTTCCATCGTATTTAGGGATATCAAGCATTTTGAACTTTCTGGGAATCGGAAATGGAGCTGCACTTGGTTTCCATGGTTGTTGTGAATACTTGTCGATATAAACTTCTTTGATCACAGGTGGTACGCCGGGTATTTGCTCAATACGGTCATTTTGTTCTTTCACCTGTTTCTGCAAGGTTAGTATTAAAGTTTGTAAATCAGAATTATTAGGCATACCTGGTCTCCCACCACGTGACTCGTTGGGAGTTCCTTCGCTTCCAGAATTAGCCAACCCTAATCGTGGAATTTCCATAGTTGCAATATTGTTTGGTGGAGGTGTGGGTGGAATAACTGGTAGTCCCCTCACAAAATCCTGGTGAGCATCATTCATGTACTCAGCAATTAACTGCTTCACAACACCCTGCTCGACCGTTTGTTCATTTCCATGTTGTTCATTGTTATGAGTAGATCTTTCTGGTGATGCTTCTCATGAAGTGCGTGGGGTTCCTTGAGGTGATGGAACCGGAGTTCCTTCCACCTGTTGGTTGTTGTCATTGACATTTGACATGACTCAGTTGAGAGAGAGAGAGAGATTTGGAAAGTAAGAGAAGATTATTAGATTCCCTGTAACGGAACCAATTTGTTTAACTAGAGAATTAGATTCTCAGTCAAAGATTAATTTTAGAAGTACTCGGGCTACTGATAATCAATAAATTCAATATTCTCTTTAATAAGAATGGAAATAAAAAATAAGAAATGGCAAAGTAATTGATTGAAAAGCACAAGTAAGTAAGTATATTCCAATAATAATCAGAACGTGTCTGTACGAATGACATTTCTTTCCCTTATATAGAGGTCTTCAAGTACAACGTCTTTTACCTTTTATGACCGAGTCACTATGAGCATTAATGACATTAATGAAACGATATAACTGGTAATCGTAATTGTTCGTGAAGATTTTGTAGCATTTGTAATCATCCACGCTCATTAATTGTTGATTCATAAATCTTTCTTTTTTACTGTCTTGGTTCATTCCATCGGTGCCTCTTCAAATCACTAAGGAGACTCGAGCAACCGTTTCTTTTCATCTCGTGGGTGATTTGCTCGTATCTATTTTGACTCGTGTCTCTTTTAATGCACCTCTCCAGCCATCGCTTTTCTAGTGATCCACTTGTCTTGCCATGTCAGCCACATAATTAACTCCACATGTAATATTCATTTTTACCAATACAGATGAGGCCATGAATACGAGCCTTGAGATATTAGACGAGAGGCGCGAAGCCACCCTTGTCCGGTTGGCCGCCCAAAAACAATGGATCGAAGAGATATTACAATCGAAGGGCCAACCTTCGGCACTTCAATGTCGAGGACTTAGTATTAAGGAAGGTCACACTAAGCACCTGAAACCCGAACGAAGGGAAGCTATGCCCGGACTGGGAAGGAACATATCAAATTATCAAGATCACCGGAAAGGGATCCTACAAACTCGGAACAATGAATAACGAGTAGCTACCGAACAACTAGAATGTAACTCACTTGAAACGATAATACTTCTAAGGTACGACCCCATTCATTTCTTTTATTTACATTTTGAACTAACTCTTGCATGTAACCAACAATGAGCGGTACAAATTTTTAGATCAGAAATCACGCGTTGCAATCTTTTTCCCTTGAACCGATTTTGTCCCAAATGGGTTTTCCGGCAAGGTTTTTAATGAGTCAACAATGGATCATGATAACTTATAATAGAAGGTCGGTCATGAATTGGCATTAAAGATCGCATCAACAGTATCTGAGGCTTCTCTTTATGATCAACCTTGAATACTTGGGGGCATTATCCTCGGATTTCGACTTTAGCAAGGAAAGAAACTTCGTGATTGAAGGGTTTGATCTATAGGATATCAAATGAACCACATATGTATAACTATTATGCACAAGAATAAAAAGAAGTCTCTTCCTTGTGGATAAATATCTTGTGTTTAAAAAATTTCTTGCATTTCTTAAGAAATTTCCTACATTCAATCCCCTAAAAGTATCGAGCCCAAGGGCCACCTTAATTCGAGTTCAAACGATCACTCTCACTCGAGGGCTGTCGTCCAAAAACAAACTCGGATGATATGGACTATCGGAGCCCCGGGCCACAAGACCTATTAGGCAATGCCCGACTTTTAAAGGCTACGGACATCCCCACTCGGGGACTGTTATCTTAGGCAAGTTCGGATATCTCGGGGTGACAATCCCACTAGGAAACACCCGAACTAAAAAGGCTACGACCATATTAAAACGGCTCAGAGACGTCCGAGACTTGTAACAAAAACAACAAGGCCTTAAAATTTCGTTACCGGTTCTAAAAGCTACCCTCGACAAATTATAATCTAGAAAACTATAAGTACGTTGGGAAAAATTTTCCGGTCACACCGAACCCCCACATTGCTTTAAACAAAATGATGTTAAAGGCAAGGCTTGTTCGAACCTTCGAACATAACCTGACTATTTCGTGTTAAGGCATTTTAACCTTTGCAAATATAAATAAAAAAGCAAAGGAAAAACTCAGAAATTATTGAAGGGGAAAAGCCTTATATACATATCAAATTATTTTACAAGGGGACAAACGACCTCAACACAAATTTTAAGAAAGCCCAAACGACGTCAATAAAAAAGCGGAAAAACAAACAAGAGCCTAAGTGGCCTAGTCTTGTTCGAGGGCCTCCTCATCACCAGGATCTTCGGGGTCTCCTTCGCCCTTGGACTCGCTCAAATCCTCAAATTCTTCATCATCCTCGGAATAAGCCAACTTCTTGGCCTCGACTTCGAGCACCTTGGCACTCTCAATTTTGGCTGACAGGTCAAAACCTCGAGGACCTCGCTTCGGGATTTCCAAGTCGTGTGATCGACAATAAACTTTGCTCGATCCTGCGCCACCTCAGCATCGGCCATATATTGGGCCACAATCTTGTCGATGTCGGTTTTAACCACCTCGGCCACTACCTTGGCTGTCTCAAGCTCCTTGGTCAGAGTTCCTCGATCGGAGACGGCCGAACTTAGCTGGGACTGGAGCTCATCTATCTTTTTGGCCTGCACCAAGGCCTTTTCCTTTGTATCCCAAAGCTGGACCTCAACCAAAGATGATTGTGCCTGGGCAATTTCCTTTTACAGGGCCAAGCAGTCCATTTTGCTTTTCCATTCTTTGGACTCGACCTTTAGCACATCCATCTCTGGTCGTAGCTGATCGATCCGATCAAGATTCTACAGGAGCTGCGGGTTTGGAGAGTTAGTCACAAAGTCTATCTCATCGTCACTAACCTCACATACTTTTACCTTTTGTACCAAGTCAGCGTGCTCCTTTCGAGCCACCTCTAGCTCAACTTAAAGGCTCTTAACCTGCCCTTCACGCTGCTCGCTGAGAAGTTTGTAAGCATCTCTCTTCTCAGTGAGCCCTCAAATCTCGGCCTTATATTGGTTTAACTCTTCTTGATATCAAAGAAAAGTATCGTGATGAAGCACCGAGGCCTACAACCACAAAGTTTGTAAGCATCCATCTCATTCCTCTTGGCTTGTTCCTCCTCGGTCACCAAGCACCGAAGGTAACTGGCCACCCCGGGCAGAGAGGACTCGCGCATCCTCCGGAATAGACATAATGATCGATCGCTTCTAGTAATGATTCGCACTCGGAGCTGGGAACCAGTTGACTAGTTTTGAACTTGAAGAAAGACCACTGGTTCCCGAAGATGGAATATTCCTTGGCACCAGTAAGTCACCCAACCCGGTGATGTCCTTCATGGTGGTAGAGTCTAAGCCATCAAAAAAGTTGTGAAAGAGGTCTTCCACCCCTTGGGGCCCCTCGTTGGGGCGTTTTTTCAACATCTGAGCCTCGTTGATCATGGAATAAGTAAACGAAGGCAAATCAGATAGATCTATCACTATGAGTACGTCTTTCGGCGAATTTCCCACTACTGGGGAGCACCAATCACGGCCTCCCTATCGGCCTCCCTAACTTAGGACAGAACGACCTCGCTTCTCTCCAGTTCAGAAGCTTCGACTATGGCCTCCTATTCAGAGTCCCTTGATTGAGGCAATTATATTTCACCTCACTCTTTGTTTTGGAGGCCCCTTGCCCCTCAAGCTACGATGGCTCTCGGGCCACCAGAATGAACTCTTACTCTTCTTCGGACTCGTGCCGTATCCGGTGGAGTGATTTCGATAAGAGTGCTCGAGTGTTGGTGCTTTCTTTGGATTTGCACACCAGCCTTCTCCTTGGTTTCTTCTTTTCAGAGTTAGGAGAAGCCGAAACCCTTTTCCTTTTCTTCTCATCACCCTGTCTCGGAGTAGGGGACTTAGCTGGGCAATACTCGTCACCATATGGAGGCTTCATTGTGACATCCTTGGATGAACCTGCAAAGGGAAACAGAACAGATAAGAACTCGGCAACACAAAAGAGGCCCAAGTGTTATTCACTCAGGAAAAGGAATGTCACCATGAGAACAGGCCTCCCAACGGCCCTTCGAGAGTTCGCTCTATGCGCGCTCGGAATATGTGTTTTGTGGCACAATGCCCTTGACCCACTCCTTGAGTAGAGGTACTACATTTGGAGTCTGAGCAACATCTGCACCACCACCAAACACCGATAAGAAAGAAGGAAAAGTAAGTAAAATAAAATTTTGGAAAAATAAAATTTTACTTACATTTCGTGTTCCACTTCTCGGGGAACAACATATACTCGGCTGGGATCAGGTCCGAGGTCCTCACTCGGACAAAACGACCTATCCATCCTCGATCCCGATCTTCATCAATGCTCGAGAACGGAGCCTTACTAGCTCGACGCGGGAGCTTGATCAGCCCTCCCCCTGAAAGAGTTGGGGACTGTATAGTTGAATACGATGGTCGACTGTGAACGAGCACCCATCGATCTTGCTCACGAAGAACCGGAGAAGGATGATGATCCTCTGGAACGAAGGGTGAATCTGGTGCAGGCACACCTCATACCTTTTGCAGAACTCGATAATGATTGGGTCCAACTGGCCCAACATAAAGGGGTAAGGGTAAACACTTAAGTATCCCTTGACATGGGTAGTGATACCTTCTTGGGGCTAGGAACTACCACGTCCTTGCCAACCCAGTTGCAATCCTTTTTGACCGTGGGGAGAATATCTTCAGTGATCGAGCAGATGTACCTTGAGACCTTCTTACACCGACCGGTACTGATGAAGGTTTTCTAACCTTAAAATCAGCAGTTACCGAACACCCTCCAGGGACAGACGTGCTCATAGAAGGTTTTGCCGCTTGTTCCTTAACAGTGGTACGAGGAACGGTTTCCTCGACGGTCGACTGTGATGTAGAAATAGTTTCTTTTTGGGGAACGGTTTTTGAGTTTTCGCCATTTCTTTTAAAATGGAGGGGAAAAAAAGAAGAGGAAGTTAGATCAGTACACTTGATGATTTGGGGTGGAGACGAGCAAAATTCTCACAAAGGATCTCAAGAAATCTGAATATAAAATTCTAGAAAGTAGAGAAATTTCTATGGAGCAATGATAGAAAGTTTGGATGTAAAGTTTGAATGAAGGAAGGAGGGGGTACTTATAGTTTTGTGATGACCCAAAAGGTCATCCTAAGTAATTCCTGCTAAATTTGTGTTCTGAGGCCTCGAAAGCCTCCGTTAATATCACCTCGATATACGTGCACAGCCCGAGCAGGTAGCCGGGAAGCTTCCATGTGAAAATTTGATAAAAATGGGATTTTTGAATTGAATAATTGAATAAAGTTGACTTTGGTCAACATTTTTGGTAAACGAATCCGGACCCGTGATGTGGCGGTCCCAGAGGGTCCGTAGGAAAATATGGGACTTGGGTGTATGCCCGGAATCGAATTCCGAGGCCCTAAGCGCGGGAAATAAATTTTGTAAAGAAAATTATTTTCTGAAAATAATAAAGGAATGTGAAAGCGAATAATTATGTGAAAACCTTGTTACCGGGCCCGTGTTATGGTTCCGGAGCCCGAAAAAGGTTTATTATATGTTGTTTGTCCTATCTGTGAGATTTGGTATAAAACGGGTTTGATTTGATTGGTTTCGGATCCAAATGAGGAAAATGGAGTTAATGAACTTGTGGGGTTTCTAAAGAATTTGAAATTTGGCTTGAGAGGTGATTTTATGTTCCAGAGGTCCGAATGAAATTTCGAGATCGGGAATAGTTCTGTTGTGTCATTTATAACTTATCTGCAAAATTTGAAGTCATTACGAGTGGTTTAGGCCGGTTCGGCACGTTGAAGTGAATTCTAGAATTTCAAAGTTCTTAAGTATGATTAATTTGGTTTTGGAGTTTGATTTCGAGTTCCGTTGTTGTTTTTCATGTTCCGGAAGCTCGAGCAAGTCCGTTTAATGATTTGGGACTTGTTGGTATTTTTTTGACGGGGGCTCGGGTGGGCCAAGGTGCCTCCCGGACCCCGCACGAGGCCAAAAACCAGCAAAAACCACTGCTGGTGCACAACAGCTGGTGTGATCGCAGGTGCGGTTTCCCAGCCGCAGGTGCGGGACCACCCCAGCCTTCGCAGGTGCCAGCCTCTCGCAGGCGCGGCTCTTCCTTCGTAGGAGCGGGACCGCTAGTGCGGATCCCAACTCTGCAGGTGCGAGCCCAGGGCCCCATGTCTTCTTCCGCTGGGGCGATCACTCTCTCGCATGTGTGAGACCGCACCTGCGGTCCCAAGGTCGCAGGTGCGGAAACCCCTGTTGGCAGGACTCTTAAATACTCTAAATTTCGGGTTTTCTTCACTTTCACCCATCTTCAACCACCATTATAGAACAACTAAGCTTGGGCAACACCTTCCACGACCACCCACTGTAAGAGGTAAGTTAAAACCCCATAAACTTCTAATTCTAACACTAATTCCTAGTTAAACTCACTACTAAATCATCTAAAACATTATAGAATTAGGTAGTAAACTTTGGGTTCTTATTTCGTGATTTTCCCATGTTAGGCCATGAATCCTTGTATAAATTACATAACTTCGATCCTTAGACTCCGGGTAATGGATTCCTTCATGAATTTTCAAAAATGTAAACGTGTGGGCCCGGGGTCAAATTTTAGTAACCTCGGAGGAATAGTAAGAAATTTTTAATTTGGTTTAGGAATTGGTTTATTGAGTACTTATTGATGTTAATAAATCCATTTTGTCTAGATATTCCCGATT
>ML269916.1:0-12827 GCA_005239495.1 Nicotiana undulata
TAAGCTCAACAGCCAATACTTTCAACAAGAATAAATTACCAAGTAGAGACAATTTCATAATATAATAAGCATGGCAGAAATACTACAATTTCTATCAAAATAGACTCACAGGCATACTTGACACACATTGCATAGGTACTCGTCACCTCACCTATGCAATGGACATGAGAATCACTTAGCACATAGCAAATAATACCTATTCCCTCACCAAAGTTAGACAAGACACTTACCTCGGTCCAAAGTATAGCAATCAACCCTCTAAGACCGTCTTTCCNCGATCCCGAGCCCGCTTGGTCCAAACACGAGGCTCGGACCAAGACTCGATCACCCATACCCCCACGAGTTAGAATATGTAATTTGTTTTGAAATCCAACCCGAAATTGGGGTTGAATCACCCAAAATTCCCAAAACCTAACTCTACCCAAAAACCCCTAATTTCTATTTTGATTTTAGGATTTTAGGCCTAGATTCTAGTGATTATGGAAGAAAAGTGGGAGAAATAGGAGTTAAAATCACTTACCCAAGAAGCTATGGAGGAAGGATTGGCTTGGAGGTCTTCAATGGAGGTTGGAGGAATGAGAAAGTGATGAAAATATGAAAATTCCGTAATAACATTCTGTTTTTGACTTAACAAAATGACTGGGCAAAAATACACTCTGCGATCGCAGAAAGGGAGTTGCGATCGCAGAAGAGAGATTGGATGACCCTATGAGATCGCAGGATGGGGGTTGCGATCGCGGAAGAGGACTGGCTTGATCTCTGCAATCGCGGAAGGGAATATGCGATCGCATGGAGTAATTACCCGGCCCCCACCCAGATCACCTACACCCTATGCGATCGCATAGAGTCACAGAACTCCCCTATCAATTACACTATGCGATCGCGACATAGCCTATGCGATCGCATAGAGGAAACTAATAGACACCAGAAAACTTAAGAAACACCAGATTTTCCATGTTTTCACACCCCATTAGCTACCCGAAACTCACCCGAGCCCTCGGGTCTCAAAACCAAAAACACACACGACTCCCAAAATATCCTACGGACTTATTCAAGCTTTTAAATCATCAAAATATCATCAAAAATAAGGAATTAAACCTCAAAACTCATAGAAATTTCTTAAAACTTCATAAAGCTTAATTTTTCCAATTTTGATCCGAAACACGTCATTCCACGTCCGTTTTACATTAAACTTCACAAATAAGTCACATAACATATATTAAACCTGTTCCGGGATCCGGAATCATAATACGGGCCCGGTAACACGATTTTCACATAATTATTCATTTTCAAAATCCTTTATTATTTTCAGAAAATAATTTTCTTTAAAAATTCATTTCTCGGGCTTGGGACCTCGGAATTCGATTCCGGGCATACGCCCAAGTCCCATATTTTTCTACGGACCCTCCGGGACCATCAAATCACGGGTCCGGGTCCGTTTACTAAAAATATTGACCAAAGTCAACTTTATTCATTTAATTATCATAAAATTCCATTTTCATCAAATTTCAACATAAAGACTTTTTGGCTACATGCCCGGGCTGCGCACGCATATTGAGATGAGATTAAAGGAGGCTTTCGGAGTCTCGGAACATAGATTTAGCTAGAATTACTTAGGATGACCTTCTGGGTCATCACATCAACGTTAGGCGCCATCACGGGATGAAGGTGGGATTTCGGGTCGTGACAGAGTGGGGATGGTAGTTGAGTATGGTGGTGGTGGTGGCATGATGGTAATTGATAATGGTAGGCGGTGACGACAGTTAATAATGAATATGTGATAACGTCTTAATGAAATTAAATCTCTGTTATAGATATTAATCATACAAACCCATTAAGTGGAAACACACTTAATGATTAAGATCTGAATAATTAAGATTCAAACTTTAAAAAACAAATGCATTTATTATTTGAGATCTGAATGATTAAGATTCAGACTTTCATTAAGTGCAAACAAATGAGGCCATATTCTACTCCTGGAAAATGGTCTTGGCTACCGAAATTGTGTTGCTAAAACTGCTAAAGGATGCATTTCTTCTATTTTAATTTATTTTCTTTTTCTACACGTTATGAATGCTAACATCTTTTCTGTTTTTATGTGATTTGTATAAACTAGTGCTCCTTCCCTTCTTCAATGATATTTAATCTTTGGCACCATGTAGAAATGGAAGGAAGCAGTGATATCTACGAGAATATTCTTATTTGGAAATAGTTATATTTATGATTATCTTTGGGTACTCTCTTAATTGGTTTACTTTAAATTATTTTTCTTTATGCTTGTGTTAATTATTTTGCAAATCAAACTATTCACCAGAAATATTGATTTTCACAATGTAAGATTTTTCTACATTTATTGGTGGCCCAATAGGTTTAAGGCCCATAATTAATATTTAATTAATGATCAAATCTTATCTGTCCGATCGGTTACTTGATGTACGTACCGAATTAAGTGAGAACCTCTATTAATTGGTTATCTCCCCACCCATTAGGGTTACCGTATTTTATTCTTCTTTCTTTCATCACTAAAGACGGCGGTAACATAAAGTTAGGGCAAGGGGCGAGAAACCAATTCATTGATTAACGCTTCCGCTTCACGATAATGGCCTACGATTCAGGTATGTTTTCTATAACGATTATATGTAAAATTATCATGTTCAAGATCCTGATATAACTTAAAGTTTATTCTAACATGTGATATCATAGCCTGAGATTTGAATTGATAATCTTCGTGAAAGTATGTAATGTTAAACAGATATATGGCTATGCCATCTCACGAACTACTATAGTTATGAAAAGAACATTAAACTGCACGACCATTATTCTCGGTACCGTAGTTACAAACGATATTAGAGTTTGCTTTATTTAGTTTATGCAATTATTGTTTCAGCCCATAAATAATAGTAGCTATTTAGTCATTGTTTTAAATGAATAAAATAAGTAGTGACTACGTTTTTGGTGCTTAAACTGTCCAGATATGTTTAATCATATCTTTTAACTTTCTCAAACATGATCAACTTTATTATAAGATTATTTTGTTTGGAAAAATTATAAAAATAACTGTTTAAGCAATTGAGGAAAAAATAGATTAACTAAAAGAGTTTGGACGCTCAAGCAACGGAGCCGCCGACCTGTAGAATGTAATATTGAAGGCGCAATAATAAATTAATTTTCACTATTGCGAACTTAAGAATTTACCCAAAGGTGGATCAATTATTCTATGAATAGTGAATATGATGATATAAATTAATATTCTTAGTCAAATATATATTGTTTGTCCAAATATGGCATATATATTTGGTTAAAAATATTTAATTACCTATTAAAGACTAAATGACATTTAAATTATGATAGTGTGTCGTAGTATTTATCCAAAGGAGAAGCAATATGCTTTAACTATTTTGTTGAATCCATATCGATTTGTGAGCATGTATTATCTATTTTGCAGCTATTCCTTTTCATTCGCTTGCTTCGTCTGTTACTGTGTTCAACGGATTGAACTTTTCTGAATGGCGTGAGCAAGTCCAGTTCCACTTAGGTGATGGATCTTGACTTGGCTCTGCTGAATGATAAGCCCGCTGCTATTACTGATTCGAGCAGTGCAGATGAGAAGTCTTTCCATAAAGCATGGGAATGCTCTAACAGGCTAAGCCTTATGTTTATGCGAATGAATATTGCCAACAACATTAAGAGTACTATTCCACAAACAGAAAGTGCCAGGGAATACCTTGACGTTTGTGGAAGAACGTTTTCGTTCTGCAGATAAGTCTCTCGCTGGTACACTAATGGTTGAACTCATGACCATGAAGTTTGATGGGTCGCGTAGTATGCAAAACCATATCATCGAGATGACTAACATTGCATCAAGACTTCAGACCTTGGGGATGAAAGTGGATGACTCCTTCTTGGTTCAGTTTATTCTGAACTCGTTATACCTTTTCATATTAACTATAACACTATTAAGGATAAGTGTAATGCTAGTGAATTGTCCAGTATGCTTACTCAGGAGGAGTCGAGACTTAAGAAACAAGGGAGTCATTCAATTAACCTCATGGGTCACGAAGCTGGTAAAGGACTTAAAGTGAAGGCTAACAAGTTCAAGAAGAAGAAAGCACCTGCTAAAGCTCCACAGGATGCTAACAAGGAACATAAGGCAGATACGTGTCGTTTCTGTAACAAGGGAGGACACTATCAGAAAGATTGCCTGAAACGTAAAGCTTGGTTTGAAAAGAAAGGTACAATTAGTGATTTTGTATGTTTCGAATCAAATTTAGTAGAAGTTCCTAATAACACTTGGTGGCTTGATTCTGGTGCAACTACTCATGTATCTACGACGTTGCAGGGATTCCTTACGATCCAAACTACAAATCCAAATAAGGATTTCTTGTTCATGGGAAATCGTATGAAGGCTCCAATTAAAGGCATAGGGACTTATCGTTTGATCATGGAGACTGGACGTCACCTTGATCTATTACATACTCTTTATGTACCTTCAGTTTCTAGGAATTTGATTTCTCTTTCAAGACTTGATTTCTGGATTTGATTTAAAGTTTGGAAATGGATGTTTTAATTTATATAAGAATGTTATCTTTTATGGTTCTGGTTTTCTTAGTGATGGTTTATATAAATTGAAACTCGATATTGGTTTTTATGAATCCATTCTAAATGTTCAACATAATATTGGAATTAACGTAGTTCACTAGATGAAAGTTCTGCTTACTTGTGGCATCGACGTTTGAGTCATCATCCAAAGAAAGGTTAGAAAGATTAGTAAAGAATGAGATTCTTCCGAATCTAAATTTTACTGATCTTACTATATGTTTGGATTGCATTAAGGAAAGCAAACCAAGCATAGTAAGAAAGGTGCCACAAGAAGCACCCAGCTTTTTGAAAATTATACACATCGATATTTGTGGACGCTTTGATGTTCCATCTTTTGGTGGAGAGAAATATTTTATTACCTTTATCAATGATTTTTTACGTTATGGATATATCTATTTGCTGAAAGAAAAATCTCAAGCAGCAGATGCTCTTAAGGTGTTTGTTAATGAGGTTGAAAGGCAATTAGATAAAAAGGTAAAAATTATTAGGTCAGATAGAGGTGGTGAATATTATGGTAAATATAACGAATCAGGACAATGTCCAGGTCCATTTTCAGAGTTCCTCGAGGAACGTGGCATATGTGCACAGTATACTATGCCAGGAACACCTCAACAAAATGTTGTTGCAGAACTTGTGGCATGTTTTGAAGCCACAATTCATGCATTATGGCTGCGAAACTTTATTTCAGGACTCGGGGTGGTCGACACCATTACTAAGCCGCTGAAAATTTACTGTGATAATTCTGCAGTAGTATTCTTCTCCAAGATCGATAAGTACTCCAAATGTGCCAAACATATTGAATTAAAGTACTTTACCGTCAAGGAGGAAGTTCAGAAACAAAGAGTGTCTCTTGAGCATATTAGAACTGATCTTATGATTGCAGATCTGTTAACTAAAGGTTTACAACCAAAGATATTTAAAGAACATGTACATAGAATGGGTCTTGGTTGTATTTATGATTGATGTATTTATGATGTTTTGACACTCTGAGCTCGTTTATGTGTTTTTGATATACATTAGTGATTTCTTGTTTCTCATAATGGTGTACACATTATTGTTTTGAGATGTTACAGGATAAGTCTCAATGAGACATTATTGTGGACCATAATATTTTATAGCTTATGGACCTGATATGATGAGTTGCTAATGTCGTAGTATATGGAAGGGAGTATGTAGACATATTATATATAACCGCCATAACTCACATTTAGTAGTTTGTCGTATTATGGTGTTTATGATGGACATTATAGAAGAGATTTGTTTATGCGCGACTAATGTTTATATGATTAAATATTAATGTTATGTGATTATTGGGCCAAGTGGGAGAATGTAAGATTTTTCTACATTTATTGGTGACCTAATAAGTTTAAGGCCCATAATTAATATTTAATTAATGATCAAATCTTATCCGTCCGATCGGTTACTTGATGGACGTACCGGATTAAGTGAGAACCTCTATAAATTGGTCCTCTCCCCACCCATTAGGGTTATCGTATTTTATTATTCTTTCTTCCATCACTAAAGGCGGCGGTAACGTAAAGTTAGGGCAAGGGGCGAGAAACCAATTCACTGATTAACGCTTCCGCTTCACGATAATGGCCTACGATTCAGGTATATTTTATATAATGATTATATGTAAGATTATCATGTTCAAGATCCTGGTATAAATAAAAGTTTATGCTAACACACAAAAGCAGAATCGAGGAGCGAAATCGTTGTTGAATAAGAAGCACAATAGGGAAAGATGATGGAGCAGAGTAAAGAAAGATGAAATCTGATGATAACCACTTGATATGGTGTATGCGTTGTTATCACAGCTAAGACTACTCAGCAAATTTAACGCACGTGTCGCCAAGGTAATATTTGAGAAGTCAGTGAAAACACTATGTCAGCAAGTAGAGATGTCAACGGTCTCCTGACTGCTTTAGGGCTCTTCTATGTGGTATAAGAATATAAATCTAATATAATTGAATAATATAGTTAAACGAGGAAAAAAGAATTACTCTTTTATAAAGAATGAGAAATAATAATGTTAAATTGCTTAAATATTTTTCTTTTTCAAATTCATTTCACATAATTGAAATAATGGACATCATTGACAAGATAGTAATACATACTCTTCGAGAGTCAATTACTTAAATGGTCATTCAACTATCACAAATTATCCTCCAAAGTCACTTTGCTTTCGTTTGTAACAACAATGTCACTGAACTATGCGTATTGCACTCAGAAGGTCAATCAACTAGATTTTTCAAATTTTGGATTGTCAAATACCTATTTTACCTTCTAAATTATAAAAATTTATCTTCTTTCTATTTTTAAACTTTTAATATTATGATTTTTTCTTTTTAATTTATATTATGGACTTACCTATAGAATAAATAAATATTATTTATAAATTAAAAAAATAAAAAGTATTTAAGCATATATAATGCTGGAATAACAAAATAATGAGCATAGTAAGAAAATTAATTAGAATAAGTGTTAGTAATAATAATGCTAGTACTAACAACAAAAATTCAAAAAATTTATTACACAATTCAGAATGAAAGAAAATAAAGGTTGTAAAATATATATTCCATGCACGTAATATAAAAATAATTATTTAAATAAAAGTATTTCTATAAAGGTTCTTTTTTTACAAATTTTAGTTTTCCTTTACCACCCACCCTACTACTCCTCCACCCCACCACTAACACCCCCCCCCCCCCCCCCCCNTTTCGGTTTTAAAGGTTCAAAACTGTACAATTTCCAAAGTTATGAGTTCAGAGTTTTATTTGTTTGGAAGTTTACAGGTTTAGAAATTATAAAGTTTACGGGTTCGAAAGTTTAGCGGTTCAGAAGTTTATGAAATTTGTGGGATCGGAAGGTTGTTGGTTTGAAAGTTTATGGCTTCATGTTTATTATATCTAAATTATTATGAATACTCTTGAGAAGTCATTTTCCTTAATTTGCATACCAAACACCGGAAAATGAATAAGATTACTACTTGTTTTTCAAGAAATCCACGAAAAATATTTTCCATTATACCAAACACACCCATAATTGAGTATAATTTTCAAGAAAATGTAATGTGTATTATAAAAATTCCTTTATGTAAAGAATTATTTTCATATTACATGTGTCACACCTTCTTTTTTCAACCCTAGACTAATAAGGGCAAATAAGGGAGTTTTTCCACTTTAAGTGACATTATTCGGTTTTGGGATTTATTATTATTTCAGAGNGAGCATAGTAAGAAAATTAATTAGAATAAGTGTTAGTAATAATAATGCTAGTACTAACAACAAAAATTCAAAAAATTTATTACACAATTCAGAATGAAAGAAAATAAAGGTTGTAAAATATATATTCCATGCACGTAATATAAAAATAATTATTTAAATAAAAGTATTTCTATAAAGGTTCTTTTTTTACAAATTTTAGTTTTCCTTTACCACCCACCCTACTACTCCTCCACCCCACCACTAACACCCCCCCCCCCCCCCCCCCNCCACCTCCCCCCCGAAAAAATATATTTTTTAATATTTTATTTTCAGTTTCAGTTTTTTTCTTTTTCGGTTTTAAAGGTTCAAAACTGTACAATTTCCAAAGTTATGAGTTCAGAGTTTTATTTGTTTGGAAGTTTACAGGTTTAGAAATTATAAAGTTTACGGGTTCGAAAGTTTAGCGGTTCAGAAGTTTATGAAATTTGTGGGATCGGAAGGTTGTTGGTTTGAAAGTTTATGGCTTCATGTTTATTATATCTAAATTATTATGAATACTCTTGAGAAGTCATTTTCCTTAATTTGCATACCAAACACCGGAAAATGAATAAGATTACTACTTGTTTTTCAAGAAATCCACGAAAAATATTTTCCATTATACCAAACACACCCATAATTGAGTATAATTTTCAAGAAAATGTAATGTGTATTATAAAAATTCCTTTATGTAAAGAATTATTTTCATATTACATGTGTCACACCTTCTTTTTTCAACCCTAGACTAATAAGGGCAAATAAGGGAGTTTTTCCACTTTAAGTGACATTATTCGGTTTTGGGATTTATTATTATTTCAGAGTCGCCACCCAGATTTTTGACGATGCTCCGGGACACCGTTTTGTTTTGAAAATCCCAAACCGAGGAATTTTGACTCTGTTTTGATTTATCTGCGACCAGAAATCTGAGTAAGGAATCCTGTTAACTCGGGAGAAGATGTTAGGCATTCCCGGGTTCCGTGGTTCTAGCACGGTTGCTTAACTATTATTATTTAGCCTAGGTTGTCTGATTATTTACGTAATTTGGCCGTGTTGTGCATTTACCCTTTTTAATTTTTAACCATTTTTGATATTTATGGACTTATCTTGAAAACAAGTCACGAGGACGTGCACTTGTCTGCTTTTGAACGTATTACAATTACGCCACATGAAATGCAACACGTGATTTTATTATGATTTGAAGTTGAAGACGGGTACATGAGTTATCGCACCCGAGTGTAGATTACATAGTCAAGACTAATGGTCATGATGGTTTTATAATGCCTATTTGAGGCGATATTCGATTATTCCTTGTGTTTTATATTTGAAGGAGTATTTTAGTTTTAAAATCAATTAAGACGTTTATGGATTTATCCAGGACAAGTTACGATGGCTTACACTTGTTATTTTTGAGCACATGGCAAACACATCACATGAAATGCACCCGTGGTGGAGTTGAGGGTCGGGGGCATGAGTTGCCACTCCCGAGTGTAATTTATGGTAATTTGAGATAATATTCGATTTTATCAAATTTCAAACTAAAGGTATCGATCTACCTAGAAGATCGCCTAACATGATATTCATTAGTCTAAAGACAGCAGGTTTCAGGCTATGGCCATATTTTAGCCTCAAATTATTTCAACTCTTTTGGCCAATCCTAATTGTGGCTAGTTTGTAGGAAGGCCACTAGTTTAGGAAATTCAGTTAAGCCTTAAGGGTCTTTACTTTCCAGTTTGGTGAATAATAAGAAACATGGCAATCAAAATAAATATTCATTCATGCATACACCTATAAGCATACAAACACCTTATTTACTGTTTTTCGGCCTTGAATTGGTAAGCTAGAACTATCTATTGTTCTTTATGAGAACTTTGCAATCTTGAAAGAATAGCATAGGACAAACAGATTTACCAGTTTGCACTTAGCAGTTTTCGTTCATTTTTAGACGGCCTAAACACACATCTAAAATCAGGATTTATGCGTATTTTTAAGGGACAAATATTCATACATCTATTTTGAAAATATAAAGAATGTGAGATAAGTTAAAATGTTTTGGATCGCCAATTTCTATTCATATTGAAAGTTACCGAATCTGAAATAACATGATTCCAAAATTCTAGCAGATATTTACAGGGAGATTTTCATATAGACTATATCGGATATAAATTCATACTTTTAATTGAACGTCTACTATCACCGTACTAATTCTTAGAGAAGATGACTCTAATATTTGGGCCCGTCTACTCCCTCATGGCCCGATAGCCTAGGGAGTTAAACTTGATTAAAGCCTTAATGGGTTATTTCATCAAGCTGTCCTGATTCTGGATTTAGCAAGAAAAGTAAGAAAACTGAAATAATAGTTTACAGTATCCAGTCCATATTTACAACTACAAATACAAAAAGTTTATATTATTACATTATCATTTCACTATGAAATACAATTTCCTAAAATGAAAACACTAAGTAACAAAATAAAGAGAGAACAAACACTGCTCCTGTGCGAGCCAGCCTTCAGAGGCTTTGAAATCTATATTTTTCTGTCTGTTTTCTTAATCACCAGACGAATAGCTTAACAAACACGTTCTAGGCATGTTGTAAGTCAAACATGACCATTATTGGGCCAGGTTTAATCCTAATCATGCAATAGAGTCAATTCTAAAGGACAGAACCTACTTTTGTGCACTCTTCTTGGAATGAATCTGACCATAAAGAGGTCAGATTCAGCTCCAAGGATGCAAACCCATCAACCCTTTAATCATTCAACAGATTATGGCCTGAATTCATACAGTGACATAACTACTCTTTAGGCATTTCTTTAGGCATGAATCTAACCGTTTATGAGTTCAGATTCCTGTCTTAATACCTTTTGTAATGATAATCTAACTACTCTATAACTGTTTATGTATTATTATAGGGTGAATCTGACCATGAATGGGTCAGACTTTTAATCCCGTAATACCAACATTAACCTAAGCTTAAATCTCTATGAACACTCTGATGACCCAAGGGGTCATTATATAAAATTAGACTCCGTTCCATGCAAAATAACCATAAAAATACTAAAATAAAATACCTCGATTTGCGTGCGCAGTCCGGGCGTGAAACGAATAAGCTTTTATGTGAAAATAGGAGAAATAATGATTTTTAGAATTTAAATTTGATAAAAGTTGACATTGGTCAATATTTTGAGTAAACTGATCCGGATTTGTGTTCTGACGATCCCGAGAGGCCCACAGTAAAATATGGGACTCGGGCGTATGCCCGGAAATGAATTTCGAGGTCCCAAGCCTTAGAAATCAATTTTTGAAAGAAATTGTTTTTCTAAAATGTTCATGAATTAAAGAAAAGAAATAATGCTAAAAATCATTGGTATCAAGTCCGTATTTTGGTTCCGGAGCCCGACACAACTTTGTTATGATACTTAGTGGTTAACTGTGAAATTTGGTGAAAAACGGAGTTGGTTTGACGTGATTCGGACATCCGGTTGAGCAATTACGAATTTTAAGAGTTCTTGTTAAAAATGATGAGTTTTGAGGTTTAATTCATAGATTTACATGTTATTTTCATGATTTTATCGCACGAGCAAGTCCGTATGATGTTTTTAGACTTGCGTGCATGATTTGTTTGGAGCCCCGAGGGCTCGGGTGAGTTTCGAGTAGGCCACGAGATGTTTTTGCACTTGAAGTAATTGCTAGTTTTAAGTTTTCTGGTGTCCAGGTAATTGCTCTGTGCGATCGCGTAGGAAAGTCCGCGATAGCACAGAGTAAATTTAGAAGGCCTGTATGGAACCCTATGCGATCGTATGGCTTTATCCGCGATCGCACAGTGCGAGCTCAGGGTCCCCAAAATTTGTACTATGCGATTGCACTCTTTCTCCCGCGATAGCACAACTTTAATTTTTCCTTAACCTGTGCGATTTCACTCTTTCTCCCGCGATAGCACAACTTTAATTTTTTCTTACCCTGTGCGGTTGCACTCTTTCTCCCGCGATAACACAACTTTAATTTTTCCTTACCCTGTGCGATTGCACTCTTTCTACCGCTATAGCACGACTTTAATTTTTCCTTACCCTGTGCGATTGCACTCTTTCTCCTGCGATCGCACAGTTGCCCAGCCCAGCTAATATAAATACCTGTTAAAGAACGGACAGAACACTTTCTTCACCAAAATTTCGAGGTTTTCAGCCCTAAAAACGATTTTCTTCAACAATATTCATCCCCAAGTCATATGTAATCAATCCCAAACTTTGTTCTTTCAATTCCTTACTATTTTGCATCACTTTTAAAGCAAAAACAAAGAATTTTCATGGTAAAAATCTAGGATTTGTGTAAAATGAGGGAGTTTTGCAAAAATCGAATTTTTATATCAAATTAAGGTCGTATTTCAAAACTAATAGCATATTTGGGTTCGTGGGTGAATGGGTAAACGTAATTTGATCCGAACCCAGACTTTAGACCAAGCGTGTCCGGGGTCGGGTTTTCATTTTTTTATAGAAAACTTAGGAAAAATTATATTTTTCAATAAAGTTAGTTCCTTTAGCATTAGTTAATGATATTAAGTTAATTTTGATTAGATTCGAGCAAGTTAGAGGTGAATTCAAAGGGAAAAGCAATAATTGAGCAGTGAGTGGCCTACAGAATTGAGGTAAGTGTTTGGCCTAACTTTAGCTTGAGGAAATAGGACTCCCCACTTGTTTGTTATGTGAATTTCATTGGCGTGGTGTATAGGTATGGTGACGAGTATCTATGCACCACCCAAAGTGTTTGCTAAAATATCATCCCCTTTCCCGTTCTCCACTTATTGATTATTGTCTTAACTGTTACATGTTCATTATTGTTTCTATAACTATTTGGCCTTGTTGAATTGTTGGTAGTTATTGTTCTGACTGTTTGGAAAGAGTATTGGTTGTTTGAGCTGGTTCCCACGTGATATAAATATGGCTGAGAGATTTGGTATTATTTTTATGGAATATATATATATATATATATA